>NQII01016244.1:0-14868 GCA_002778355.1 Clitarchus hookeri
CCCGACAAGAAGCTCAAGTTGTCCATGACCTACCCCGCCTCCACCGGCAGGAACGTCGAGTAAGTCAACACAGCCCTCTCTATATGAGCCACTTTCTCCTCTGCGTTGCTTTCAGAAGGTACCACAAATCCACTTTTTTGCAGGCAAGTCACCGAAATTAATGGGCTGACAGGGCTCAACTGCTAAACATAGTAATATATAGCCTCTGAAGTGGTGATTTCGAGTCTTGCAGGTTTATTCAGTTTTATGCCAGTGTTCAGATAAGAAAAAAATTAAGTATTTGTTTAACCTTAACAATTTTGTACTAACAAGGCATTTACAAACTTACCTATGCTTATGCAGTCAATACATTGGCAGTGATAGTAACTGTTGTGCGTCAACACAAAAATTTGGTAAGAAAATAAAGTTTTGATAAGTGTTAAAAATTTTGTTATGATTTTTTGTAGGTTGGAGGGGGGGGTGTGTTTAAACTGTCGCAGTTAATTTTGTCATTTGAATAGAGATAGACCTGATGGTAAACCACACTCATCTTTATTATATAATAGTTTCTGGACAAATGCTGTAATAACAGGTTAATTTCAAATTCACTGACTAGCTTTAGGAAGGGCAGCGAGGCCTTATCTGCAATGCACTAAGTACATGTGTAAATTCAAAAACCTTTACTGAAACTCTGTTAATATAGTAATGTGTGTTTTGTGGTTTGCAGTGAAATTCTGCGTNGTAAATTCAAAAACCTTTACTGAAACTCTGTTAATATAGTAATGTGTGTTTTGTGGTTTGCAGTGAAATTCTGCGTGTTATCGATTCGCTGCAGCTGACTTCTCGACTCAAAGTGATCGCCACTCCTGCCAACTGGACAGTAAGTTGAAATGTAGTTATGTGAATTTGAAGAATTCCAAGTAAAAATACAAAATAATGCAACGTATTTTACATTAAGACCTTGAGGCCTCATCCAGAGCTATCAAAGGAATGTAGCATAGACATGACCATATTTGACAAAGCATTCTATTAAGAAATCTTTAATTTTTTCTTCTTTAAAAACAAAGTAAGTTAGAAATAATAGTGAGGTTTTATTGGAGTTATTTTCTCCCCTTACTTATTGTAAATTTATCACATTGTATGGGTGTTATTTTATCCTTATAATTGATACCCATGCACACAGACACAAACATTTATTTTATGGAAAAAAGTATAAATACACGTCCAACCTACTAATGCATGTACATAATTTAATTTATGTGTGACTGTGCTTGGTTATTATTTTACGAAAATCTGCATAATTTGGTAAAATTACCAAAACAATGATTAATGCAAAATATGTTCTACATTTACAAGTGATTTCAATAAAATTGCTAATTAAAACATTTTAAAACATAATGCAGTCTTCAAAACCACCAATGTGTAAATATTTGTAGTCCTCTGCTTCAAAAAAAAATTATTTGCCAAATTATATCAGAATTACATTAAACTAAATATGATCAAAAACATCCACTTGCCTTTGTGATACACTGAATACTCTGAAAAACACAGGAAAGAGGCAAAAGCCTGTGCATAACTAATCTCAGAAGCAAGATTATGTTGCTATATGTAAAAAAATTTATCCTTGATATTTACCTAATTGAAAACCGATTTGAAATTCCTGTTATAAAATTAGTGTTACAAAATTAGTTCAGAACAAGAGTGATGAAAGACTAGCTCCTGTAATCTGGAAATATTTTAGTGGGTTTTCAAACAAGCAAGTCAACCAGTAAACAGTTGCAACATGCAATTAATGCATTACCAATCAATTGTTATATAGTCACAAAAATTTCTCCCTGCTTTAAGGAAACAATCTTATTATTTTTAACACGTCCTGAATAATATAAATATATACGGTATGAAATTTTAATTTAATAAAGTTTTTAAATACTACTTAGATTAGTATAACAACTGAACACTTATGTCTGTTGCAGCCCGGCACGAAAGTGATGATTCTGCCTGAAGTGAAGGACGAAGATCTTCCCAAGTTGTTCCCCAAAGGCGTAGAGAAAGTCAGCATGCCCTCGGGCATCACTTACGTCCGCACCACTACTGACTACTGAAGAACAACGTCGTTGTCACAATCATTCCTTATAAAATTGACAAAACATCGTTATTCAACATTACTAAAAGAATAAGATCATGGAAGTTTAATTTTCGTAAAAGTAATTGTTAAATACAAATAAAATTTTTGCATATCAATATATATATTTTATTATAAACCTGAGAAACTTTCCTTTACACATGCAATTTATTCTCTGTATTTGTCACAAACCTTCCAAATAATCGTACACTACTGAACACAGTTACTATGAAAATAAATGTTTATAGTTTTTATCTGGAGTGAAATACCTGTATAAAAATTATTAATTGTTCAAACTAACTAATCAACGAAGACAGGATTAGTTTGATATTAGTTTTCATATTGTCTTATCTTGAAGATATTCGCAATTCTACCGTGCTAGTTCTGTAATAGTATCCTCAAGAGGCCATTGCAGGACAACCCAGAAATGTTACTTTTTTATTCCTAAAGCACTATGCAGTCTATATATACGTATAATTAATTTAAGAAAATAATACCTACGGCAAAACATGTATCTACAAACAAAATTATTTCATAAAAATAACGGGAATTTATATTGTGACAGGTTGTCACATTTCCCCGTACAAAAGTTTCAACCGTTAAGACTGAGGAAGGTTCAAAGGTGTGCACAAACTTTGTTCCAGCACTATACCCCTTAAGGGGGGAGGGGGGGCACTGCGCGCCTCTAAAGTCACCCTTCAAACTTCCGATCTTGATTAATGAGTATGACCGAGAAAGAATGGTCCGAATGAAACCAAACTCGGACGATGTGTAGAACAGTGTACCAGCAATAAGTGATTACGATTGCAGAGAGATGGCGTACACGTAGGTCCATCAGCGTTCTCTCTTGTATGCCCGGAAAGGTCCGTGTTATGCCAAACTCAGCCAGTGATGAGCCGTCAAACGAAGTGAAAGTAAGTGCCGGTATGCCTCGTCAACGTCAAAGGTCACCATACCAGTATGTCAGTGAGTTCGAATGGGGCAGAATGAACGATCTCCGGGAAACGGGTTTGTCATACCGTGACATTTCGGCTCGTACAGGGCATGCTGCTACGAAAGTGATGCGTGTGTGGAACCAGTGGAAAGAAGAGGGTGACACTCAGCGACGAGCGGATACTGGACCACGCAATGTGACCACATCACGGGATGACTGTCATCTTGTCCACTTGGCCTTTACGGAATGTACAGCCTCGTCCGCAGTGTTGGCTCGACACTGGAGCACTTCAATGGGTGTGGACCTGTCTGCGTTGACGGTTCGACGCCGTCTGCTGCGGATTGGATTGGTGGCACTCATACTACTGCATCGGCTTCCATTGTCCAGAAACCACAAACGCCTCAGACTGCAATGGGCATGTGAACGCCGTCGCTGGTGTACTGATCGGCAAAACGTAGTGTTTTCGGACGAATCCCTCTTCAATCTGTCATACAGTGATGGCTGCATGCTTGTTAGACGCTACAGTGGTGACCGCAATCTGGCAGCCTGCATTGTGGAGCGGCATAGGGGACAAACGCCAAGTGTGATGGTTTGGGGCACCATTGGATACAACATGCGACCTCGACTCCTACCTATTGATGGCAATCTGAGCAGCAACCCCTACATCAGGGAGGTTTTAGAGCCCTAGGTACTGCCCCTCCTTCAGGCGTCTCAGCATGCCATATTTCAGCAGAAAAATGCCCGGCCACATGTGATGAGGAATGTGCAAGTCTTCTTCAATGAAAGACGGGTATCACTGATTCCCTGCCTTCACATTCGCCCGGACATGTCACCCATCGAACATGTCTAGGATATGAGTAGTTGGCAACTTGTTCGTCACGGTCTACCAGCAACCACGGTTGATGCTTTGTGAACTCGCAAACAGACTGTATGGAGGGAAATTACCCAGGAACATATCCAGGTCCTCTTTGATTCTATGCCACGACGTTTAATGGCTCTGATTGCACCATGTGAGGGCTTCACACCATACTGAATTCTCAAGGACAGAGATCCTGTACAGTTCTGTAATCCTAATAAATTATGTATGGTCATGTATCTTATCTGTGGTATAAAGTTCATTTCAATCACATGTATCCTTGGTGTTGCATTTTTCACAGTTGGTGTATAATTACTGTATACAAAGTTATGTTGGATCTAATTACTTACATAGCTTCGACGACATAACATACTAAGCTGAAATAACTATATAGCCGACATTTTGAAAATAAGTATCATATTTTCCTTAAATCGTACTTGCTTGTATCACCTGTTGCAGTACCATTTGTTTTCCATATTTGGTAGGAATCGGTCAATTGTTTCCCGAGATATGACATTAAAATTTTACTCGTTCATGTGGCACTATCTTACAAAATGGCACACAAAATAGTCTCAGTGTAAACACATTTGATGACTGTAATGTATAATCCCACAAAATAAGTTAAGATGAAATTGATTAATTTTTCTGATATAGCATAGTATACTAAAATGACTATATAGTGGCCATTTTGAAAATAAGAGTCTTATATACTGTTAACATGCCTGTTAACATAACCTGCTGCACTGCTACTTGTTTGCCAAATTTGATAGGATTCGATAAATTGTTTCCAGAGATATGACAATGCTTTATAAATACATGTGATGCTATATTACAAAATGGGTTACAAAAGTGGTTATTTTTGGCATCATGTTACTTCTAATAAATACTGCCAGCATACAGAATTTTGTCTAAATTGATCGAACGGTATAGTAAAATATTCTATGGCCACCATTTTGAAAATATACTAATGTTTGTGAAAAATGCAACACCAAGAAGGATAAATGTGATTGAGATGAACTTTATACCACAGATTAGATACATGACAATACATAATTTATTAGGATTACAGAACTGTACAGGATCTCTGTCCTTGAGAATTCAGTAAGGTGTGAAGCCCCTATGTGCAGCCATCAGAGCCCCTAAAATTCGTGGCATGGAATCAAAGAGGATCTGCTTATATTCCAGGGAATCTCCCTCCACGCGGTTTGTATGCGAGTCCACAAGGCATCAACAGTGGTTGCTGGAGGTCCATAACGAACGAGTCGCCGACCAACCATATCCCAGACATGTCCGATGGGCGACATGTCAGGCGAATGTGGAGGCCAGGGAAGCAGTGGTACCACTCGTTCATTGAAGAAGGCTTGCTCATTCTTCATCACATGTGACCGGGCATTTTCCTGCTGAAATATGGCACGTGGAGTCGCCTGAAGGAGGGGCAGTACATATGGCTCTAAAACCTCCCCGATGTAGTGGTTGCTGTTCAGATTGCCCTCAATACATAGGAGTCGAGATCGCATGTTTTATCCAATGGCGCCCCAAACCATCACACTTGGTGTTTGTCTGCTATGCCACTCTACAATGCAGGCTGCCAGATTGCGGTCACCACTGTAGCGTCTAACACGTATGCGGCCATCACTGTAGGACAAGTTTAAGCGGAACTCGTTCGCAAACCCTACATTTTGCCACTCAGCACGCCAGCGACGGCGTTCACATGCCCATTGCAGTCTGAGGCGTTTGTGGTTTCTGGACAATAGAAGCCGACGCAATGGCATGGCTGTACATTACGTAAAGGCCAAGTGGACAAGATGGCGGTCATCCCGTCCTGTGGTCACATTGCGTGGTCCAGTACCCGCTCGTCACTGCGTGTGACCATCTTCTATCCACCGGTGCCGCACACACACATCACTTTCGTAGCAGCATGCCCCGTACGAGCCGAAATGTCACGGTATGAGAAACCAGTTTCATGAAGACCGATCATTCTGCCCCGTATGAACTCACTCACGTGATGATATGGTGCAATTTGACGTCGACGAGCCATACTGGCACTTGCTTACACATCGTTTGACGGCTCTTCGCTGACTGAGCTTGGGGTAACACGGACATTTCCGGTCACACACGAGAGGGCGCTGCTGGGCCTACGTGTACGCCATCTCTCTGCAATCGTATACACTTACTGCTGGTACGCTGCTCTACACATCCTTCGAGTTTGGATTAATTCGGGCCATTCTTCCTGGGTGTTGTAGTAATTTTCACAAACAATTGTGTAATACCCTTATCAGTTTTATTTGCATGCGTTTAAAAGGCTGACCATAGTATTATTTAGTGCCAAATTTGGCGTAAATTGGTTTGGTAGTTTTCGAGATATAACATAACAACATATTTTTTTAAATACTGTGCTATCTTTTTAAACGGTGGACCAACAACAATATATACTTTAGATTTGATGCTTTCACAATACATTGTCAACATACAAAATTAGGTTTAAATCGGTTGAATAGTTCCCGAAAAACGGCATTGCCATAAATTTTAAAACGACAGCATTTTTTGAAAATAAATTTTGGGTGCGCTTGAAAACTGCAGATGCCAGGTGTTCTTACTAAATAATATATGTATGTGTACAGAGTTTGGCGAAATGCGGTCCACACATTCGAAAGTTTAAAGGGGGGACACACACACGCACAGATTTACAGACACTCACATACACACAGACACAGGAAAGTGATCTCATTAGCCTTTATTTACTTAGAAAGTAGGCTAAAAAACAGGGGGAAACGTGCTCCTGAATCAATCATCTTAACCGAAACTTACAACCATGTATATTAAGAATGTTGTCTTAAAATACTACTCCATAGTTGAGTAGAATCGATATATGAATGAATAAAACATGTCAGAATAACACATTTTTATTGGTTTTCTGAAGTTTTCTCCTATGGTGCTTTCTCTCAGAGTTACATTTAGACAACTTTGTTAGCCATTAAAATATCGACATAAATTAACACAAATTGGTATATAGGCAATTTTCTTCTAATTTTTGGTCCTATGCAGTTTGTCATTCTATCCTCTATTTGGCCGTAGGAGATATAATGCTCAGTTTAACCAAAATTAAATTTTTAAAATTATGGGCATATAGGATTCACCACTTCCATTTATTTTGAGCCACAATACAGAAAACCTATCTAATTTTCATTTGCAGTTTTTCAATAGGATTTAAAAAAGTTTTAATATTATTTTCAGGCAAAATGCTTATATACTTATCATTTAAAATATTCTATATATTTTTTACCAAAATGGATGTTGATTAAAAATACTAACGTATATATGTTTCGTTAGTCTCAAGCACATTACATTTCTCTAACTCGATCAAGGTATTTTTAGCTTTAAAATACATAAATTAAACAATTATTAAAAACATTTCATTACTTTTGATAAATTTTAAATTAATACATAATTTCATTGTTTAAACTTATGCATATTGTATGTATTTCAATTACCTTTTATAAACAGTGAAATCGACAGAAAAAAAAGGCAACAAATCCTTCATCCGTCAATATGGGAAATAACATTTAAAAAAACTGCAATTTAAGACTCGATTCAACATGGAAAAATCCACATTGTAAAATTTTAGGAATCTTTTATAAACAGCGAAATTTAGTATAACATTTTTAATGTAAGGATTAAATATTTTATAAAATTGCAGCTATTTCTCATACTAAGGAAAATACATCGCTAATACTTAAAATATTCTAATAAAAATGTGTAAATTTATAGTTATTATGTAAAAGTTTAGTTCATCTATTTAACACATTAATTCTAAAAACTTGATGAAATTTTTATCTATGTACATGAAAATAATTTCTAATACCTTTAACGATAACAAAATGAGAGTTGCAAGTGAAAATACCTATTGTTTATATAAAACAGATTATATATTACATAAATGATAATTAAATCTGTTTTGTTTCATATTATTGGTTAGGAACAAAGGTAAAATACAAAATACATTTTAAATTACATAATTGTATTGTGAGAGAGAGAGAGAGAGAGAGAGAGAGAGAGAGAGAGAGAGAGAGTGTGTGTGTGTGGAGACTTTTAGGTGGCTCTTGACACTGGGGTTTTGAAAGCCGATGGATGAATCGAGATGAGTATGGTGCAGTGCCGGAATGAAGGGTGGGGAAACGGGATATCCCCGAGAAAACCCGCTGACCAGTGGCATCGTCCGGCACGATTCCCACATGTGAAAATTTGGGAGCGACTCCGCCGGGAACCGAGCCTGGTTTGCCTTGATAGGAGGCGAGCGCTCTAGCTGCTGCACCACTGTGGCCCCAATTATATTAATACTAGGAAATTAAAAAACTACTCAACAAAGAATGAATTATTTCTTACATAAACAGTAGTGAAGATGCACTACATAATTCAAAAGAACAAGAAATGTTATAAAAAGGAATGCAACATTGATTACGGAAAATAATTCCAAAAAATATAAATTTTATATTAGCAAAACATGCAAGTTAAAAAAAAAAAAAACCGCTAAAATTTACGGGAATGATGGTTTTTCTGCAATAATTATTATTTGCTACATACTTTTTTTGTATCTTTCTTCTTAAAATATCAATTCTATGATTACCCATTTAATTTGGAAATAAAAAATATCACCAAAAAATTACACAGAAATGAAATAGATTGTTAAACGGAGAGTAACAAACTAAAGTTTTGGTGTATTATTATTAATGAATGTGTATGCAAAAATTACTGTTTATATGGAAGGAAAAATTTGTAGATTTATAAACTTCAGATAAAACTATTGGAATAAAATTTATTTCTAGAATCATTAATGCTATCAATAAATTATGAATATTAAATTAATATGATAAAATAGTGCATGTAGATTGATAAACAGAAATAGGAAATAATATGTAGTGAAGTGGGGGAGTGGAGAGTTGAATGTGTTTGTGGTTCGTATGGTATATGGGTATTTTGAGAGATGTACAAGTGTGTGTGTATGTGTGTTTGAGTATAGGAATGTTTGCACTAGACCCTCAATACTCCTACACAACACTAATACAACACTCCCCTCGATCAGACTGAATTACAAAAAATAACTTATTTGCACTGTACGAATAAATAACACAAAACATTACGCTGGGTAATTATGAAAATTAAAGAAAATCATTTGAAGTAACATAAATCAAAATCCCTGATATTAACGTGTAGTTATATGGCAAAGGCATAAAAGTTGAAATCTTGGATAAACATATTTTAATTCCGGTAGTTTGAATTAAGAAAATTAAATACAGAAAAATATCATTAGTTTTCGCAGCCTGCATAACTGGAAGGAAATCCTTAGGGTCATAAGTTCAGGTTCATATCTGAAAAGTTTGAATTACTATCCCACATATTATACACGGTTACTCATATGCAGTAGAACAGATTTAATATTAGGGTATTTCTCGAGTTAAATGGTAAAACAGTTAATTCAGTTTAAACTATTCCAAATTATCAGCCTCACTTTTATTAAGGTGTGCATTACTCCAGGGGAAGTTATTAGTAACGCTAAGTGGTATTCACTCATGAAGTCAATAAGGCAAGGGTGGACATTAAGAAGAATGCTGAAACTTCTGGGCAGAAAAATGTCATCAATAATTTCGCAAGCTTCTTGTAAGCATCGAGCCTCTTCTTGCTCGCGACCAATTGCAACGTTTCTCTAAAACTCACTTTTTACACTGATTTTCTGTAACTAACAAATGCATAACTTAAAAATTTTCATTGTATTTTGCAGTGCATTAAATATTTATCTATAGGTTGAAGGCTGCGCAGAAAAAAATTCTGAAGTTCATAATGCTTAGAAATATTTATCTTTTATCTTATGACAAACCGGAGCAAAGTTCAAATTTCATATGCAATTAGCATTCAAGAAATGCTAATAGCGGGTTGCGTCACTGTAACAACTGTTTCAAGATCCGTGCTTCGCATTATGACGTCACGCCACCACGACCATCTTACGTTATCTCTTATCTTTGTAGATAATATTGATTATCATAGAAACAATTATATAACACAGAATTAATACGGAAAACTGGATTTTTCAATTAAAATAACTTTGCCACATTTACCGCTCCCTTCAATTAACCATTTTGTTTACAAATTGAGGTCATGCTATCATTATATGCAAGCCATGTCCACTAATTTAATAGGGCGTCAGAGATCACAGAAAAATTAAGTTACGCTATTGAAAATGAAACAATTATTGCATATTGCTGGATAATTTCAAACAATGGAAGTTTTAGATGGTCCATGATATTGCCATACAAGAAGATATTTTTATCATAAAATTTGAATTATCATTTTAGTAAACATATTTTCAATACAGTATTTTACAATCAGAATTAATATTTTCAAAAAGTTCAATAATTAAATCCATTCAATAATTATAAAACGTTTCATGAAATAAATTGAATATATCGTAGGGTAGCAATTTATCGCCGCTTCAAAATTAACAAATGGAATAAAAGTACTGTACATAGGCTATATAGCATTTCTAAAATTATTTTCATTACAAAATTATTTCATTTTCTGTAACATAAATTTTGGGCAAAAGTTACTGACATTGGTTTTAACACCTCAATCAGCAGACATTTTAGGGTACAAACATCATAGAAAAACAATTAAAGGTCCCGTAAAGCAAAAACCTTGTTAGACTTTGTGATGGCGACGAAGTGCTCCCGAGGGATTTCCCGGGAAGACACACAGCGTTTGCCTAATGATCTAGTTAATGAAAGATTGTGAGGATTGTGTCAACATGTTTTAGTGTAGGAGCAAAGATTGTGTACGGTAGTCGATAGCCAACTAAGATAACAGAAAATACAATTGCAATTCAGCAGCGGATAAACACTTTTGTTTTGGGGGGGAGGGGGTCATCTTCCCATTCTGCAGGCACAGTTCTTGACTTTCGATTCTTGCATGTGAAAGGGGGAGGGGGAAGTGTCTCATCATAGTTTTCGGAAACAATATTAAATTAATATTAAATTAATTTAATGAGATCAGTATTTTTTAACAATTCTGATATTATTTCATTTCAAATTTAAAATTTACAGGACATCTTCATATCAATTTGAGGTAATTTTTGTGCCTCCTCCATACCCCACCCCCCCCAAATTCACTCACCCCATTCACTAGATCTGCCCCTTTTTCAATTAATACATATATTTAGACGAGGAAAATTCTGTTATATTACTTTTTTTATAGCAAAATTGTGTATTTACCTAGTTAAATAAAATCGTAGTAGATCCTCCTATAACGTATGGTTTTACAACGAGACGCTCTTTGAAATATTATTACAAGATCAAATACTTTAAGACATTTTAAAACAGATAATTATTATAAACACGACCAATTAATAATAATGACACCTGGAAAAATGGCAGTTTGAGAGTGTCTGCAAAACTGGCTTGAAGTAGCATTAACTCTGGTGCAACCTTTATGTTTAATTAACATTAACTATAAAAATTATATCTATTACAAACGTGCTTTTTTTTAGCTTATTTATTTGATATATTGGTAGAGTGGTGGGATTTGCACGTGGATGCTTATTCGGTATTGAAATACGGAACTTCGCAACCCAAAATAACCTCCATAGTACTCTCGGCCATGGAAATCGCTGTACGGGTCTATCCCACACCGATGCCACGCGTTCATCTGACGATATCATCTATGTCCTGCAATCGTGCTAGACACTCCAAATAACCGAACAGTATGCGGTTAATTGAAGGAAAGAAATAAATCATCTCAGGAATTCAGAAGCATGCGATATCAGCACACAAATCTCTGGCTGCCGCTAGGCCCGTCGTTGCGTCAGCGCGATGATGACACGGTAGTTGTGTTTGCACCGGGTGTGTGCGCTTATCAGGTGACCTTCACCGCCGCAGTGCGGATAAAAACACGGCAGAGACAGCCACATGCAGTAGTCTGCATTCTGCTGAAGACGTACATCAACATGAGGCTAGGAGCGACCATCCCCAACTTCAGGGCGGAAACCACCCAGGGACCCATCCAGTTCTACAACTGGGTCGGTGACTCGTGAGTACTCCTCTGCAGCTTCTACGTAGAGATTGCTACTGCCTACAACTAAGTGCAACTGAATGTGAGACATCAGCTGCTTTTACTCCACCTTTATATCACAAGTCTAATTACTATAAAAAAAAGGAGGTGGGTAAGAGGGACGTTACACGCTAATAGTTAACATTACCTAAATCCACAATTGTAATACGCACTAACGGCTTACTCGGGATTTGAATCCGGAACTGCGTGATCCGAAGAAACACTTTGAGGCAGTACAAGAGCCGAACATTTTTCTAATTCTTCATAATATTATATAGTCTCGTGAAGAAGAGATTTGGGTGGCTCTTAACAGCGAGGTCTTGAGAGTATATAGTTTCGTGACATGATATCAACGATAACTTGATAAAAATACGGAATAATTTTAAAAATAACATTCATGGTGTTCTTTAGCGTAAATGTGAGAATTTAAAATGAAAATCTTGGTTCGTAGAGATTTCAAAAATTTATTTTAACACACAGTTTTGTTTCTGCATCGATGCAGCTATAATTATGTGCTTTTGCGCATTGTATCTCTGTCTCTCTCTCATTTTTGGGACGTGGCAGTGGTTACACCTGCCTGGAATGGCCCATAAGAATCTATACAAATACCGTGTTTTATTTTGTTCTAACAACGATTAATAAATAAACATGAGGTGTAGACTAATGCTGTTTTCGCAGGAATAAAGCTGAAGAGGCCATTCATGGTTTTATATTACTCTCAAATGCTCATTCAAATTCAGTACGTTTTATAGGTGCTGAAATATATACGGCCGGTTGAATTTAGGAATACAGTAGCTTTGGACTTGGTAAGAACTTTACGGACTTCAGTTTTTTTATAAGACGCTTACATTTATTTGTAAACATGTATTTTATTTTGGTTTTCATTGAATTCATTACAGAAAAGTGAGAATTTTAATATGTTATTAATTTTACTGCAACGATGTATCAGAAATTTTTTTTATTAGGCACGTGATTATTGTTACATCGACTGGCATTATTTGGGGTTTTTTAGTCTTCAAACTGTGTGACTTTAGACACGAATGTGATCAATAAGGGAATATTAGGCTGGGTAAATAGGATTACGTGAAATTTAGTTATCTCATGCAGTGGACCTAACATATCTTCTACCTAAACTTCTATTTAGTTTGTGTCAAGGAGTATGTGTTTAAAACTTTATTGCGTTTTATACAACTACGAATATGTATATCACTGACGACAGGAGAAATTTTGTTCTAAAATAAACGGACTGAGAATTTTTCGATTTTTTAATTCCATCAATAGTCATCTACTTAACGAGGTAAAATTGTTGTTAAACTTTATTAAATTTCTGAGGCCTACTAATGTGTAAACACCTCCACATAATTGAGATCCAATCAAAATTCGAATTCGGTTTCACCACACCATTGCCATTAAACATCAGAAAAAACATATTTCGTTGTGTTTGTCACGGCATATTAACTATACCGCCTGATTGCACCTTATAACTATATCTTAAAATATCGAAGAGCGACTCACTGTTACACTATTTTTGTTTCCCACTTTGTAATNATTTGTCACGGCATATTAACTATATCACCTTATTGCACCTTATAACTATATCTTAAAATATCGAAGAGCGACTCACTGTTACACTATTTTTGCTTCCCACTTTGTAATTTTAATGACTCAGGCTCTGCAAGCGTTTAGAATAATCACAGAAGCAAATAAATTTTAAATGACAGCTTTTTTGTGTCCATACTAGGATTTTGTTTTCTCTGCGTTAAAAATTGTTAGATTATAAAAACATTAGCTGAGTACAGCTCATTGCATAGGCATACAGACAGTAAATTGGCATTCGTAGGTAAAGTATACTTTTTTTTTTATAAAATACAATTTTTTGTAAGAGTTCCACTTANATAAAGTATACTTTTTATAAAATAAAATTTTTTGTAAGAGTTCCACTTAAATTTAATTCCGGTCGCCTGTAGAATCAGGATGCAGCAACTAATTCAGCAATGACCCAGATTCATTTTATACCACCACTCATAAAAACAAATTTATCAAAAATAAATGTATTGAATTGAAACATTAATGCAAAACTCGTTATGCGTAAATGGCACGTAAATGTTGCCACATACATGACTGTGCTTCCATGTCATAGTTTAAAATATACCTCTCTATTTGTTTCTATGCTAGTAGCGGTAAGTTTAATAAGGTTACGTAACGTATTTTTGCAAAACTACCAAAATGAAAACCTGCCACCTTTACGCTCGCAGAACCACTGTGGGCCTGTTGAAGTTTGCATGCTACGATCCGAGTTAAAGTCATGCTCGACTATCATTAGGGTGAAGTTACGCAAATGAAGTGCAGTATGTAGTTCATATGCACCATATCCATCCAATGAAGCCTGAATAACTCACATGGCAATTACCATACATGCTTGGGCTATCATTATTTTTTTTTGTTCAAAAAATCAATGAATGTTTTGGTACTTGTGTGCATACACTTAGGAATCATTTTACTGAGCAAAAGTAATTATTATTTTAATTTAAAAATAGTAATTTTAAAATTTAATAATATTTTCTCAATCACTCAATAGTTAAGTCCCTAAAAGAGTTGAATGATTTAATTTCTGACTTTCTGACTTATATGTTATTAATAATGTTAAAAATCAGTCAGTGGGTCAGGAAAAGTGAGAAATAGTTTTAGAAATTTATGGGGATCAATAAATAAAATGCTGTATACGCACATTATAGTTTTACTTTCCTTTTAATTGCTTAACACAAAAACAATAGTTTTACGAGTGAAAATATGCATACTATACAACTCGCTTAAAAAAATGGTTGCCTGTAAAGTCGGTTTTACGGGCGAAGATTTTACGTGACAACGTAGTGCTGCGCGCGC
>NQII01016246.1:0-14843 GCA_002778355.1 Clitarchus hookeri
AGCATTGTAGAAAATCAGGGAAATATAAAATTTGCAACGCACACTCAGGAAATTTTAAGTTGACCTCAAAACGGTTAGTAGGTACGGAAATGTGTATCCAGCCGCCAATATGTAACGAGAATATAGCAAATCTGCAATGCTAATTTTGTCACTTATACTGTATGGGGAGATAGCGGCTGAGTTAATTATACACCGCAAAACCCACATTTCAGGATTGATAGTGCTCATTAAAACAAAATGTAGGATAAAGACCAAGTATAATTTAAATTCCAACTTTCTTAGCGGATAACTGTCACGCAGATTTTTTTTTTTTTAACAGTCAGGTCTCATTATAGACATTAAAAAACATTCATATTGCAATAATTTTATATGACAATAACAATAAAAAATTTGGCAAAATCATACTGATAAATAAAATTCTAATAAACGAACTTTTGTATTATTGATTAAAATTATATTTTCTGTTTTATGGTACTGAACATTAATTTTTCTCTTCGATGGTGATTCAAAACTAGTAAAACGTAACGTAAAGGTGGTATTTTTACAAAATTGTTTAAATTAACATTTTTCATAAGATAAATGAGAACATCTAACACTTTTTCAAAATATTTTCTTACTAATTTGAGGCTTTTAATTTTAGATAGAGAGCTGCATTTCTTATGCCATGAAAAATTAGTCGTCTGCAGGGAGCGAAAAATTTCACGAATGCATTTCAGTACAGGCTAGGCTCTAAACACGTATACATTTAACTCATGTTTTCTATTTCGTTACAGTTTATAAGACATTCTCTCAAGGACAAAGCCAATAAAAAAAACTTTAAGGAAAAAGTCACTGAATACAAATGTCACCAATTCTGAATTCGAATTTTGATTGGATCTCCATTGCCTATTTATTCTGGAACATAATTGGCCACTCACTGGGGCAACAACCAATTGGGCAAAGAACTGACACTTGATGTTTTTGGTTTTTACGCGGTTTGGCGTAGAAAGTCTACGCACAAGGGGGGCTTCCTGTTTGCAGTAGGATTTAACCAGCAAGTAACCAACTCGAAGCAAAGAAAAAAAAAATGTAATTTTGAAACAACAAAACTTTGATCAGTTGGAAATGTAATGCTGAGAAAAAAAATTGTTCTTAACAACAAACTGACATTTATTCACAAACTTACAAATCAGACGAATATAATTTTATTTTAATGAAAATTTCCCTTGAAACAAATTATTTTCAGATTGCGCATGCCAGATGACTATTAACATTTATATTTTTGCAGCCTGGTGCATGGTTACCTTCCAAGTATATTAAGTGGTGCTTAAATAATAAAAATAACTCTTTTAAAGAGTTTACTGTGTTTTTGGTAGTTTATGTTAGATTAGGTAACGTTACATTAAGTTAGGTTTAGTTTGCCTAACATATTAAAATGTTACTCATGTTTACACACTGTGTGTAAAATAACATATATTATTTTCACTGTTTTTCCTTCTTACAGTGCCTAACGTTATTTCATAGTAACTTATACATTTGCAGTTATTTCAACGCACTTAGTAATTTATTAATATTTATATTTCACGCAAATAAGCATGTTTCAGGCTTTCACAAAGGCTTGAATTTCTCTAAAATACAAGATATGTAATCTTAATTACAGTTTATAAATATTTCCTTTATTTATTTATTTTTTGTTGTTGTACGTATACCTCATATTTAGTCCATTTAGCCCATTAAGTCCATCATTAGACAGACAAGGGCACGAGCGTAAAACAGCTGGTCCCTTTCTTATTTATACATTTTGTACATTTAAGAATTGTAGACTCATGTGTATACATGTAGCTTCTAGATAGGTATATCATCAATGTGATGTGAGAGACATGGGTGGTATTTGATACTCGGCCTCACGCCTCATATTGAATTACTGATCTCTAGCTTATTTCAGTTGTTCGTGGACACTTTATTTGAAACAACAACTACATATATCTGCCTGGCTTTATAGATTACGCAATAAAAAAAGAAACATAAATTCTGAACATTTGTCAAGTGATTATCACGTAATTAGCGCAGTATCGCTTTCAAACTATCAATAGATTCTTGGCGCTTCGCAATTACCAGATAAAGCATGGTTGAAATGCTGCCAACTACATGTGAAGGCATTTGTGAAATGTAAACGTGCTATATTAAGATATATTTAGTTAGCTCATTGAAAAGAAAGTTATGTCACGTAAATGGAAAAATTCATAATGGCCGATTAGACCGAGCCTTAAGACGGTCGCCTACCTCGAATTATTCCCGCGTTTGAGTTTCAGAGATGCGGAGTGATAGGGGCGAAACTGCCACGCGCATAAAGTGCGTCATAGCCTCTAAGCGTAAACCTGTCGTAGTTTTGCTCGTATTTAGAGAGTATGTTTAGATAGAGCAGTCTAAATAAAGCCGTTTTAACAACGTTGGAAGACTTCAAAATAATATATAGTGAACACTGCTTAATAGCGAGGCCGCGATGGCTGAGTGGTTAGCCTGCTTGCCTCCCACCAAGGCGAACCGGGTTTAATCCCCGGCCGGGTCACTCCCGGATTTTTGCATGTGGGGATCGTGCCGGACGATGCCGCTGGTTGGCGGGTTTTCTCGGGGATCTCCCTCGTCGGCTCTCAATACCTCGCTGTTAAGAGCCGCCCAAATCTCTTCACTCACTCACAGCTTGATAGCTTTGTAAAAACACACGCGTTTTCCATGCTGCAGCCAGGCACAGAGTAGTTAAGTATACAGAGGCGAGACAGACGCTTGTACGCGAGCTCCTGTCGCACACNTTGGGACGCCGTTCGCCAGTGAGACTCAAGGCCGGTGCCCAGACCTCGCTGCAACGCAGCTCAAGCGCAAGGTAGACGACCACCTTAAGGAGAATCCCTAGTAAACAATGTCTAAATCCTCAAGGCCACATACGGTCATAAGGGAGCATTGAGTGGGCGATGGAAGATATCATCAAAATAAGCTTCGCGTGCAAACTTTCTCCTCGTGACTAAGTGTGGCGACTATAGAGTTTTACTACAGCAATCTGCTGAGGAGAGATACAGCCTTGTCGCTACAGCTTCAGACCCTTTTTTTTTACAGAATAATAAATATCGCAAACATTTGGCTACCTACCGCGATTTAAACTGTCTTTGACTCTTTTCAACACGCGCATTTGTGTTTCAATGACTAAATTTATGAACGGCCAACAAAACATCGACTTTGATTGGTGTCATGAAAAAAGATTTACATTAAATAATTCTATATATTAAAAAATTAGAAAAGACACAACTGCTTACACTGTGATTGATGCGCCAACTAGTATTGCCCCTCAACAGCAAAGTTCTTCGGCACATGCGGGGGTGAAGCTAGGTGGAAATGGAAAAAAACGATGGGATGCAGTGGCTCTGGGAAACAGCAGTAATCCGAGAAAAACCACCGGGTCAATGGTAACGTCCCACTCGTAAATGTACGTTTTTGACCAAAAAGGGGAGTCGAACCTGGTTCACCGTGGTGGTGTGCAATTTGTCTGACCACTACACCAGCGCGGGCATGTATGTTTGTGCCCGTCACAGTAGAAATGGAAAACATGTCCGACCAAACACTCTCACGTAGATCGCCTTGTAACATTTCACGCTTGTCACCTACAAATTAAGTGTTAATATAAATCTACTTCGTTGTAAAGGGCATTTAAAAACTCCAAAGTGGCTAACATTTTCGTTGTAAAACTCGTTCAAATAACGTTAGTGTTGGAAAAGAACTATTCTGTTGGCAAAAAAAAAAGTCATACCTTCATCACTACTAACATGGTTTTTTTTGTTGAAATGCGCACGGAAAAGTTTGTGCTCACAACAGACTGTTAAGTATAAATTAAATCTCTCAAACGTTATTTATTTATTCATGGAAAACACAATTATTTTGTAGTGACAGCTTAACGTTTTGTTTGTAATTAAATAAAATGTGCTTTTTCTTTTTGTAATATCTATAAAATGAAACATTTTTGTACTCACCGCAATATATCTGAAAGGAGGACATTTTACATAACTTTTTTTTCTTGTACGATCAATTAACATTTACGACAAGACAAAGTCATGCAGAAAACCAAAAGCTACATTAATATATTAATAGCTCATGGTCGTTTGTGAAATTAATCGGTTAAACGAGATCGTTTATCATGCTGGGAGAAGTTTTCTTTACTTCTGATTCCGTCTTTCTCTTCCCCTCGTGACATTACTGCATTTGTAAAATTTTTTCTTTAATTATCCCAGTTTGTAAACAACTGATGAAATCCCCCGTTAGGAACCAAGGATTCTTAAAAAATGTTTTTTTTTTTGCACTTGTGACTAATAATTTAACTTTAGAAGTGTTTTGCACCTTTATGCTGAGTTATATAGAAATTACTGAAGTGTTTATTCAAGTTTTCGTCTGGTATGGTATTCATCTCGTAAGTACTCAAACTTCTACCTTTGTGAATAAGTAAATAAGAAAATTGAAACAAGAGACATTCAATAACACCAAACCGAATACATAAATTCTAGTCGCAATATTTATGCTTATTTTAAGCGTAATTTACTATAGTAATTCCACCGTAAGAGGCGTTTTAAAACGTTTGCCTGATTGCCAGTTATAAGATAGTTGAAAACTCTTGTTAGCATGTATGTATCTATGTATGTATGAGCGTGCACACACGTATATACATTGTAAAGAAACGTCTTTGATTGTTAAGGCATATTTATTATATTAAAGCCTCAAAGGTTAGGCGGGCGCCATCTTGTAACGTTTCGCCGCTTACACTGCCGACTGTTTACTTGCCACGGCTTGCTCAAGGTAGAATACACGAGACTCAGTACCATTGGATGTTAGTTAATTATGAAAGAAAGTTCAAGTTCCAAGTTAGTTATATATTTATTTAACTATTGCAGTTCACAGTTCACAGAAGTCCAATTTGCAGAGTACGAACCTTGCAGATAAACATAAAAGTACAGCAAACAGCGCCACAGTGGTTTAACTGGCCCGAAGAATAAATAATTGCTGCTACCTCCCACACCGGCTGAGAAATGAAATAATAAAGTCTAGTTGCCGATGTGGGGGTTACCGTCCTGCCCGAACGCGGCCTAAACTATCATTGTATTACGACAACTTTCTCTGACGACTCTGAAGAAGACGACTGCTTCTAACGGCACTCGCCGCAGACTGCTCGAATACGACTGTTACTCGTACAATACTTCAATAATAATACTCTGTCGAAGGCGCCAGCCAGACGCCTATATGCTGCCTATCGCACCCCCCTCTTCTGTGATAAGGGCCTGGCATCCGGCAGCAGCGTGAGAACTGCGCTGTCACACGCTCAACCTGACATCGATACTGCTGCGCACTTTACCGATATCGTAACTGCGTCGCAGGAAACTAAAACTGTGCTGTCAACAAGAACGAACTTCGCGGTCCACAAAAACTTGTTGACGCACTCACCTCCGGATAACGAACTTCTCGTATATCAAAACGGCGCCGGAGGAACTAATCTAACTAATGATGACGCGTTCCAAAAAACCACGATGTTTGAAATGATGAAACACAACCGGACTCCTGATAAACGAACACGAACAAACACGGGAAACGAGCCAACACGGCTTTACTGAAAACCCGTTAAAATTATTATGAAGCTGTCCCAAAGCTTCACAAACACGAAAGAATTTTACACTTGAGTCCCGAAAAATTCAGAATATTGCGTCATTACAACATAAACCTACACATTCCTATATAAACTGTATATACCAATACATAACTGAGCAATATAAAACGGTATTAACTATATATAAAATACGCATTTATTTAACATTACATACCAACTAAAACATGTTACTTATCATCAAAACTGGCCACAGATATAAGAGTTGGTGTTAAGATTGTCTTCTAGTTTATTTATACAAATTGGCTGTTCCAAAATTGTTCGTAAAAGTGTTATTTACGTTCAACCAGTCCGAGATGATATTGAAGGCAGAATTTATTTACAAATCCGTACATCATTATCCGAACGCTTGCCAGTCGAAATCTGTGGTTAAGAGTAAAAGTCAAAAGTCAGAAGAATTTTTCCATTGTGGATGCCTGGCATGCGGTCTCCGTATCCGGTTATACAGCTGCGGAGATTCACTTTCATCTTGTCTTCCCCAAGGCGTTTACGGTCGTATGGTTACACGGGCCGTAGGTCACTTGGAACAAATAGCGGGAATTGCGGTAGTTTCTGTCGATAATTCAGCTGCGGGGAGTTCCCAAGGAATTCATGAAACTCACCTCCCGCATCGCAAAACACCGCAGGAGGTAAGCCTCGCATACATAGCACCACAGTCAGGAAGTTCGTGGAATAACTGGCGCCCCGAGTGTAGGCAGCCACGCATCACAGCAACGATCAATAAGTGTAGGCATACACTCACCACGGCATCCACGAACTTGTTGGCGATACCACGTAAGCAGCGCGCACAACACATAAGTGATATTACGCGAAAAGATTTCAGGACAAGATACCCTTCAAAGCACTGTGGGGTAGCCCAGCATTTTGGATTGGCTGAAACATGTTCTGGTCCGTGTTAACTATTTGCGCCCGAATCAAGTAGGTTCAGTGTCGGAGTTACAGAATCCTGAGAGGCTTGGTCAAATGCGAAAACGGCACCAGCAGCCAATGGAGGTACGACAACAGCTGAGGTGTATATAGAGTATTGACGTCTACTGTGTGCTGCGATTTTTACGCGAAAAATCACTGGCCCTACCCATAAGCCACTTGAAGCTGCTGCTGCACTTTGAAAGATGGTGGGTGGGCACCTAAACTGAATGAGCGCAGGTGGCGAAGTTATGTACAGTATTAACACACTACAATTTATAATGTGACTTTGTGCAATGTTACGAGAAACTCTTATACAAAACTGCAATGCTGTTTGTTTATGTACAGGAGCCCCATGCAAACTATTGTAGTTACAGAGTAGGCCTGGGTGGGTGGTTCAACATCATTCTCGCTACACTGCTTTGACGGTTGTTGTCCGCCACTGTGCATAAGTATATTCTCACGAAACAAAATGGCCGACAACACCAGAAAGACGGCAGATCTTCTTCAGTTAAAAAGTATTCATTAAAGATGTCCACAATTAGGTGAACCAATAGGAAGTATTCCAAAGTGCAAGTGAGACTAATCAGGTGCAAATGCGGATTTCAAATCCTCACGCAGTTAATCATCTACCATATATAAAGAACCTATCATTTCGCGGTACAATCCAGCGCCAAAGTAGACGACACACAAGTATATGCTAGTTTGACGGTATCATTGGACCTTCGCTCATTCGACACGGCCTGCAGGGCTCCGAATCATCAGTAAATATTCAACTCTCTGGTATAGGCTATTCGCGGTAAAGTGAGCACTTTTGAAAGCCCTGTCATTTGGAATAATAGTCAATAAATATATCTTATTTTAGCCTTAGACGTTAAACTCCGAGTGCAGTGGGATATACACACTGTGTTTATTACTTACATTGCAATATTAATTTTAAAAGGTGGTTAAATGATAAACAATGACTGAAAGAAAAAAGTAACTAGGGTCTCAAAAGTTCTCACTTAGCCGTGAACAACCTATATCTGAGTTTAATTAGATTTTCCTGTGGCGGCAGCAAATGAACAAGTGACCTCTGCCCGAGTGAGTAGAGGAAAAGTTTAGTTTGGAGCAAATTTTGTAACGCGAAATTGCAGGGTTTCTAAATATTAACTCTTGCATTATGTGTGTCATGGTAATCAGCATAACTTTGCGCCTCTCTTTCGTAATACATTCTGAACATTTGCTGTGGCTCTACAGGGACATTACAATTGTTTTCCAGTGTGCCATATGTTAATAAGCCTGCTTAATCAAGCAATTTATCGATACGGTAACAGTGAAAACTTATAGACTTACATATTAGGAAATATTAATACGAGTTTTTTCACCCGTTCAGTCCCGCGTCCATGATTGGCGGCATGTTGCACGTGCAGGATATTCATGGCCGTTCCTGTACACAGCAAGAAATCAGTCTTGTGTCTTGAGCGACTTCCTTATGAATAATCTGACTTGTCAAAGTTTCTGCACCTCTCGTATATGAGAGATTAAGCGAGCACTTCTGAAATCAACCTTTGGAAAATATCAGTGCCACCGCCTGCATATATTTTAACAATCGCACTGAGTGGCATGCGCCCATTAAAGTTGGCAACGATAGAGGGAAAACAGTTCTGTGTCTTAAAGTTGAATTAAAAAAGTCAGGTAAACATGAGTGAAAACTGAAATTATTCCTTCTGCTTTCTGTTTTTTTTTAACGCATCTAAGTGCAAGAATCAGCAGATTTATAAATTATTTGCTTTTCTAATAATGTCACTGTTCCACGTGGCCGACGCATGAATTAAAATAATCAGGCCCATGGAAATATGAGCTCTACAAACGGCGGAATTATACACAATTTTCCTACACGTGGATCTTGAGCAGGACTTACTGCAAGCAACCATTAAAACCGAGCGAGCAACACATTGGTCACCAGCCGCAGGGAGCGCACTCTACAACAGCGCATCACACACCGGGGCCGCGGTGGATGAGCGGTTAGACTGCTCGCCTCCCGCCACGGCGAACCGGGCTCAATGCCCGTGCGGTTCGCTCCAGACTGTCATAAGTGGGAATCGTGGCGGACGATGCCGCTGGTCGGCGGGTTTTTCCCCCGCCCTTTCATTCCGGCGCTGCTCCATACTCACCTCGCTTGATGTTAAGATCCGCCCAAATCTCTTCACTCTTCCCTCCTGACATCACGCAGCAAAGTATTACATCATTGCAACACTCGAGCTGATAATAGAATTCGTAGCCGAAGAAGTAAAAACATTTTCGACGTTTTTGTGGTTTTGTTCGGAAGCGATTTCAAAAAATTCGTAATTGCTAATGTATATATATTTTTTTGTGTTATGAGAACACAAAACCAGCAGCTCCAAAAGTGGAAGGTGGAAATACTGAAATGTAGGGGGATTTCATGCGGAACACTAGATCACAGAGAGCTGGTCGGGTATGGGATGCCTTGATGATACACAGCGCGGCGGTATTGGGACGGGTCTGGAGTCATCACAAGTCTAGGCCGCCTGGCCTCGGTGCGTATCAAGGTCGCCGTGGCCACGTGTCATTAACGGCTCAGGCAGGGTCGGCGTGAACACAGAGTAGATAACTAACCAGAGGCGAAGTTGCACGGAGGTACCTTCTACGAGGGCATTCGGTCCATTCACGGCTACTCCTAACTCTTCTGAGGCCCTGTTATTGTTGTGATTCCAGGATATTCCTCCGCCTCTTGCAAACAAAGCTTAGCCGAGTGTAGAAAATTACACCAAAAGGACAACGCACCGCATTCATGCGCACCACGTTTAATAATATTTTTAATGAGAATTATTTGATTCTAGAAGTTACCAGAACACTTTTTTTTTCATTGTTTTTATGCAAATGAGTTGTAAAGGAAATATTAAAATGTATAAATGAAATACATATAAAAGTTCAATGTTACCATAAATGAGGTACTTTTATGTTAACGGAATTATAAAACGCATGTGATATATGACATGTTTAGGAAATAACCAAACACGTCGTGCAACGGGGCGATTTTTCAGAGGTTTGATTAAAAAAAGTGTTAAGAAACCGCGAATAAACTATACCCAGTGGCGTGAAGCTGTAACATGAGTTGAACCAGTTGCACCGACTCCACGGACGAAAATGTTTCCATTCACTAAAACTTGTACGTACACATTGGCGAGGGGGATCGCGACTGGAAGGGGACGGGGATGAACGGGAGCGATCACCTCCCAAAAAAATTCGAATTTTAGGATAGTTATCTCAGTACGATACTGTCGGATTATAAAATAACTTCCATGACTTGCTGGCTTTAGGCGTGTAAGCTCTGTTAATATGCATTTTTAATATATGCAGCTAAAATATTGCGCCAGCTAAAAAAAAAAAATCAGTCAGTCAGATGTATTTATAGATCGGATTGTCAACGATTTCGCTGGACTTTATCGGGATCTAAGTAGGAAATTACATGACCTGTCAACATTAAAATTTTTAAGAATATAACTGTTCTTTTTTACAGTGTCTCAAATGCACGCGATAGATTGTAAAACTTGTTACATCTATCGTGACACGTTTTTGGTACACTCTCAACGTACGATTTCATTGGCCGGCTGCCAGGAAATAATAAACGTTACAGATACAAGTAGACGTGTGAGCTGTAGTCGGGGCGAATATGAGCGTGGTGAGTGGAAATACAGAGACAAACATAAACTGGTATTCGTGTAGTCGATACTTTAGGCAGCTCAATTCGAACTTGTCCTCAGTACATGTAAATTTGCGCCATCCTCGAAGAGTGAGTTAGGCCTACTGCTATATTTTTAATTTGTAATTGAAAAAAATAAATCCTGAGAGATAAGCCCTTCCCCGTCCCCCAAACTGTGTAATCGGTGGCCATTAGCAAGTCTCTAGATTTGATAGAAATACGTTCCCTCCTCCACCACAATATTCTTCAGCAATTTAGATCGCCCCTCCTATAAATGGTGCTGCGTACGCCCCTGCACTAAAACATGCACTAACACTAACACGTTGAGATCGGTGCACTTTTACAAGTGTTGAACCTTCCTCGACACACACTAATACACCGACTTAGGCGTTGCAAAGAACACATGTTTTCCTTGGAACGGCACTAGTGTTGATTAAACGCTTTGTCTTATAGTGAGACCAGTAACAACTTGTGTGTGTTTAATGTTGCTGACGGGAATTTTTTTTACAGTACCACGGAAGTTATACCCGCTCACAAAAGTCAGAAGATCGCACCTACATATAAATACAGTTTGTTCATTTTTTTTAAAGGTAAAAGGTTTTATTTGGTTTTTGCTAGGTTGTGGTTTGTATTCTGAACTATATTGATTGACTTAAATTTATTTTAACGATTTCGTTGTTGTAATATTTATTGTGCCGATGTTAATAAATCGGTAATGTTGTTGGTTAGATAATGTTGTTTGCAATCTTCAAACATACGCAATGGCTTGTTTATATCATGATGGTTAACCTAAAATAACCTTACCCAACCTAAGTAAACCTAATCTAACATATTATAGGTAGTGATTGAATTTGACCTTTTCCAGATTCCAGAAGGCCTTGGAGGAGCAGGATGTATACAGTTAATGGTCGCTATAAGAGACCTACTGTTCAAAAATATTTACCAGTTTTAGTAGATTTGCAATGTGCCAAAACTTCTTATTTATCAAGAATATTTGAAGCTGATGAAGCTTTCACTATTGTGTAGTTACGTATTTATTTTGGGTTATCTCAAACTACCACGTTAGCTGACAACGGAATGTTTTAAAAATTTTCTTCCTCGACAAAAATTGCTGGCACGACGCGATTTACGAAAAGAAAATAATTGTAGTTTAGAATTGTAGGTAGTTCTAACCCACCACCTTCTTGTTGTCTAAGTTCTATCTTACGCGAGTACGCAAAGACATGTTACGCCTACGTGTTATTACGACCTTTATCCAGTGTGGAGTACCAGTGGGCGTGGAAATGAATGGTTGAATATGCAGATATGGAACAAAAATAATTTAAACATAAATAGCGCTCGTACAAGTGGTTGGTGTTTAGTAGCATGAAACTATTTATACATAATACATTTTTCTGTTTTTACAATATCACGAATTTTTGTTGTCACTTGTGCCCATCGTGTCGCATTTGTCAGGTCATTGTTGTTCCACCATTAAACGCTGATTCTTGTTGTGTGCGATGCAAACCATTAAGGACCCCGCCCGCCTGGCGACTAAACTGCGTTGCAGTGTGTCTGAAATCCTGACAAGACATCATACCCCAGGCGAGGAGGGAATAAATAGTACATTAAAATCACCACGCAATGCTTGTTATTTTGGACCCTCAAATATAGTTAAAAACGGTCTATTCAGACTGCCACATCTTAAAACATACTAGCCGGACACGAGGCAAACTACGATAGGCGCCTCTATCGAACTATGCTATAGACTTTCCATCAATAAAATGATAGGGTGACTGCTGAAAGTGCCATACGTAGTACAACGAGAACACTGCACTACAGTTCAGAGCCGTGCGCGTAGCGGCGATGGCGCTCTTGCAGCGCGCGCCAGTGTGACCCTTATAGCTCCTGCGCTTCTCGGCCAAGAAAAGGAGGCAGACCGACCCCTTAAAGCTACTTCGTGTTCTGGGTCCCAGACATACAACACTGTGGCTGAGAGGGTTAAACAGTTAAAGAAACTTCGTAACTAATAGTTTATTGTGGATATATTGCGTAATTTTTAATACTCAAAACACAGTAAATACAATTGAAGTCGTTGAATTTGCTAATGTGTTTTGCAATGGGACATAAGTTATTGCTAAGCTTCGTCGCTACAGGAAACGCAGAGGTTTTCATTAAAAAAAAAAACGATAAAAACTAGCCAAGATATTTGTTTACAGATATTAAAGTAATTTTTTTTAATGGTTTTAATGGACAAAAGCAATATGACAAGTAACGAAAGAAATGAGCAACGAAGTCAGTATATAGAGAACATTCAAAACCCGAACGACGTAATGAAAAAACAACAGATGAACATCGAGGCGAAAACAAACATGCAGTATGTTTAAATATACTATTCGCGGTTTCCTCATACTTTTTGAATTGAACCTTTAAAAAATCACTCCATGTATGACTTGCTTAGTTGTTTCTTTAATACGTCATGTATAACAACCGTTTGGTACCTCTTATTTATCGCTTATTAAAGTTTCACCTTAATTTTTGTTATAAATAATAATATGTATTTTATAATAAATATGAATAAAACATTGAGAAAACGTGTTTGTTTGTAGCGCCTAGTAAGAAATAGTTCTCATGAAAAAAATTATTACAACTGAGTGCACACAGATGGTGTAATTTTCAAGACTTATTTAAGCATAGTTTGCATGAGGTGGAGGAATATCCTGGAAGTAGAACTTTAGCAGAGCTTCAGAAAAGTTTGATGTAACCGTGAACGGACTATAGATACGTACGTGGAGTGTGTGTTGCTAGGCCCATTCCACTGCTGAAATCAAACGCAGCAAGTGCTTGACAGGCCAATCGCACCGTAACTATCTGCACCAACAGTTACATCTGCTACTTGTGAACGTCCCGTAGGATCTGATAGACCGCATGTGGTTCATGACTGATGGGGCGCCACCACATTTCAGTAGAGTGGCCAGAGCTTATCTCAATGAGCAGTTTACGCACAGGTGAATGGGCTGAGTGGGGCCAGTCGCCTGGCCTGCACGTTCCCCTAATCTGAACACAGAGGATTTTTACCTGCGGGGAGATACCAAGACCATCGTTTACGTAACACCTGTTACTGACACTGCAATGCCGCGCCAGAGTGTAGAACAAAGCTTCCAGCAAAACAGTGGCGCACCTGGGGTGCTTGAACGTATCAGTGGAGTGCAGAGATTTAGGCTTCTCTTAACAACAAGGTCTTGAGAGCCAACGAGGGTGAAGTGATGTGCATATGGAGAAGCGCCGGAATTCAAGGCCGGAGGAAAGAGGAAATCCCCGAGAAAACCTGCCGACCAGTGGCATCGTCAGACACGATTTCCGCGTGAAAAAATGTGGGAGTGACCACGCCGGGCGACGTTGCCTTTTGGTGGTCTCTTCTTTCGACCACGATTGTATTCTTTCATCGCTGCACCTTCATCTAGGTTCTTCCTCATCGCCCCTAGGCGCCCAACATTATCATTCTCTCTCACATAAAGAGTACTGCGAAAGGCGCTCGTTCATCTGTAGATATTTTCGCGTTTGAGTCGCAGAAGCGCGAAAGCGATAAGGACCAACATTGCTACGCGCGTCAAGTGTGCCATCGCCACTACGAACGAGGTTCTGAACTATATTGCAGTGTTCTCATCGTGCCGCGTGTACCTACATGTTTCGCAATGTTCAATACAGACTCCTATAATAGTTTGGATCAAACCTCGGTAATTATTTTGAAGAGACAGCATTCTGAAAAAGTATATCCAAGCGATGTTGGAGGGTTTCAAAATAATAACTATAGCTTGCGTTTTATCTGGACAGTAACTTTCTGTTTTCGTACAGTGTATGCTTTATTTTCGTAGGAAAACACATTGGAGACATGTTTGACAGATGAGTAAAAAATAAAAAATCTGTAATTAAATCATGCTGCACGCATTTCAAGAGCGAGGTAGGCTACATTTTAACATCAGATCGTATTGGCAATCTGCTAGACGTGAAGTAAGTCATAAATTCCAAAAACCCTAGCACACAGTTCTTTTTTGTACAGGAATGCAGTTCCTGGAAGGAAGAAAACCTGTCGTGCCGAAACTTTCGATCTCCTTTCCTCCGCTAGGAGCGGTGCCACGGAGCTGGCAATCTGACAGAGGGCGTGCGGAGAATGTGCGATCGCTGCTGGAGGTCGCGAGTTTCCAGAAACGAGGAGAAGCCGTGTGCTTTCCCGCCTCTTGGACGAGGCTCAGAAGGGTGAGAGACACTTGCCTGAAGGACATCTGTCTTCTGTCTGGCCCCTCCTCTGCCGTCGAGCAGCTTGCAACGGGAGTGTTGCAGCCCGACCATAGACTAGAGTGGAGACGACCTTTGACATCGAGGTCTTGAGAGCCGATGAGGATGAAGCGAATTGAGTATGGAGCAGCGCTGGAATGCAAGGGCTGAGGAAACAGGAGATTCCCGAGACAACCCGCCTACCAGCAGCATCGTGTGGTGGTAGGCGAGCAGTCTAACCACTACACCACCGCGGCCCCCAGCACTGATTCGCCCATCGCTAGTACAAATGACCAAGTCACA
>NQII01016248.1:0-14652 GCA_002778355.1 Clitarchus hookeri
TTGAGGGTTTTTGAGGGAAAGAAGAGGAATTCTGAGAGGAAAAAGGGAAAAGGCTGCCTTTGGTGAGGAATGACAGAGCAGGAGGTAGCCGTGTGGCGTTATCCCAGATGTCCGCCGACTTGTCCTCCTTGTCCCCGCCAGAAAGCCAGTTTGCCCAGAACCTACATTTTATAACTACTTTCCGACTATACAGTTAGCGTTTACTGAAATATTTTCTACATAGTCTTTATAAATGAGGAATCACCTGCCAAAGTTTGTCGGTAGAGTTCAGTTTCACCCTGCATTATCATAAATTGTATGTACTGTCCACAAAACAACGCATTTTTACGACAACAAATTACCTATGGAAAGTGTTTTAGGAACATTGAGCACAATTTATGTTTTGAAACGATGTTGTCGTAATCAAAAAAGAGTGAGACAAAGAAGGTTAACTTCCTTATTCCGTAAGACTTCATCAACGGTGACACTTATAAACCGGACATAACATTTTAAAAATAGTCACACCGTTCCAGCATTTCCATCAACCGATATCATACAACAAGCCAGAATATTTTCAAAATCAAATAGTTTCTCGATTCCTCGTTTACAGTGGCGTTGTCTGTCCTTTCAGAAGCAAATTCTCACTAAGTAATGCTAATACACACACTTAGGCTATTATTCTGTCAAGAATAAATCCGTAAAATTTATTGACGACGTTTAAAAAAATCACAAATTTGATTATATTGTATCAAAACAACAAAAGTGAAGAGCCATTAGAAACATTTAGAATCAGTTGAAGAAAATATTTTAATAGCGAACGCTAAAAAATCGATTACAATAGTATGCATATAGCGATGAAATTAAAATGGGCACTAAGTCAAGGAATTAACTAATGACTTAAACAGCTGCATTTAAGATTATTTAATATTTTTTTATCGTTGAAGTAAAATGTAAGTTTTCTAAGCTAGGGGAAAAAGTAAACAAACTGTTGGCACTGTTGTAGTAGTTAGTCCACTCACAAATTATCTGTTAAGCTTATCACACGAACGAAACTGTTACGACATTCGTCTACCTGGCGCGTGAACTGGGTTGCAGTGTGTTTGTAATACACATTTTTAAAACCACAACGTGTTCACCATCTGTTTGCATACCAAAATAAATAACTTTCAACGGATCGCTTATTGCAAACACTATTTTCAAGTTCTTCAACGAGGCCAAAAACGACATTTCCAGACTGTTATAGCTTAAAACTGTATACGGCCCTGCACTGAACTTTGCTACAGGCTTCCCGCCAATACAATTTTAGGGTCTCCGCTTCGCTTAAAGTCATATAGGTGCACGCAGCACGACGAGAACACTGCACGACAGTTCAGAGCCTTGCGCGGAGCGGCGACAGTGCACTTGATGTGCATTGCAGTGTCGCCCTTATAACTCCCGTGTTTCTCGGCCTTAAACGTGGAAGACAGCTCCAGATAGGAAGGCACCTATACTCAGTATAACTTCGTAGGTAACAGGGAGTGTCTGCATTCTTCTTACGTTGTGCGAAATCCAAGTAGGCAAAAATAAATAAAAATGTCCGAAACACACGAAATAACAGAGGAAAGAACAAGACAGAGGGAAGAGCGGACTGTACTACAGAGTCGATTAGTACATGGAGATGAAATGGCGTGGCGGTTCCATTTTCTGATTGGCTACGCGAGGCTGCCCGGTGGCGAGTAAGTTACCAGGCGCTGATCAGTGAACGGTGTTTCAACATTTCACTGACTAGCAACGTCATTTTGCTGGCGGGTGCGCTTGAAGTTCGCGGTACAAGCGGTTCATTCCCTCAATATTCTCAAGTACGAGCGTTACCGGATTGTATAGTTCCATACGAAATCAGTATAATTTGACCGGCCTGTATATTGTCTTTGTGTAGTGAAAAGCACTGAACAAATGATCCATTTACCTATGCACTGTATAGGGAACGTGTGTCAAAAACAGTTCTTCTGATAGTGAGTCGTCGTGTGGTGAATGTGAGAATGTGTAACCATGTATGTGCATACTGCAAGTGCCTTCTATCTCCGAGACTCGTATCCTGCGTCGCATTGTTTTTGCTGTTGTGAATTCAATTACAATGTTATTGGTTATACTGAAGCATTAGCAGTTAGCGTCTAAGCAGTAAAAAAAAGTGTAGTTCGTATTTTACACGGCATTCCTTTTGTTTCGTTGTTATGTATAATTCGTACCAGATGTTTGTAATTTCAGGACCCAAGTTGTGTAATCCAAAATAAATTTCTGGCAGTCCTGTTAAGTACTCTCGAGCTAGATGTTAGCTATGTTGAAATAAATATCGATATATCGAAACGATATTATATCAAAGATATGTCAATACATTTCAACGATATTTTATTGAAATTAATATCTTTTACCAGGTATAGGAAATAAATAATTTTAAAACGCTGTTTTAATAAGCTGTAATTTGGATACAAAACTAAATTTAAAAAATACTAAGTTTAATTTGGCAACATGCTCCAAAAACAGGTGCCACAACTTTCTACAATGCTTCGTGTCTTCAATATGTGGGCCTCATATACCAAGAAATTTTACATTTGTCAAGTCCTTTAATACATAAAATATAGAATTCCGATGTACCGAAAATCGATATATTTCTTTCGATATATCGTTTTGTAAAGAAATACTTTTATAAATAACTAATATAAATAATATCGATATTTTTTCCGATATCAACATCCCTACCAGATGTAGTGCGGAGGCCGCCTCACGCACGCGCGCGGCAGCACGAAATGCCGACAGCGCAGGGGCCAGACGGCGGCTCACGATCTGGCCACCTGAGAGGTTCGGGGCTAGCACAGCACGCTCGCGTGCTCTGGCTCATCTCCCGCCCACGCGCACCTCCAAGGTAAAAATAATTACTACAATAATTTCCACACGTCTGTGTTCCGAGAGGCTGGCCGGGATCTCTATCTAAGAGGCGGGGGAAAGTTTAATGGCGAGAAGAGGCCCACTTGATACAGTACTTTTTCCGAACCACGCAACCGCCGGGGGTTAAGGCGCGAATCATAGGTTCTTAACGGTAAAGTTAAAACTTTTGAAAGCCCTCTCATTAAAAATAATAGTCAATAAATATTATTTATTTCTGTTTTAGGCGTTAACTTCTTAGTGCGATGCAATATACACACACGGTTTATTACTTACATGGCAATATTTATTTAAAAAGGTTGTTCATGGATAAAAAATAACTGGAACGAAAAAGTAACTAGGACCTTAAAAGTGCTCACTTTGCCGTGAACAACCTATTCTACTCCAGTCTACAAAGTCCAACCACAGGAATATGACACCTTGGTCATAACGACCACAGAGGACCAAGTAGTAAGAACAGCAGCAAATATAGACGTTCGGTTTGGAGGTCATTTTTCCATTGTGCAGGTGCAGGTCTAAGTCTTCGACACTCAAATGCATTAAATCTTCCGTCAACAAAAGCTAATTCACGACTCTGAACTAAAGAAGTGACGTTGCACTACAGGAGAAGTTGGTACGAGAAAATAATTATGCAACTTCCAGACGCGGCCCGCCCGGTGGAGTAAACTGAGGGCGTGGGCTCGTTTCCTCGCTCCTGTCACACAACTGACACACCTAAACTTGTTTACGTTACGGATATGTTAGTATGTAAATAGCATTCCTGATATGTCCTATGACTTTCCCTGCACAGAACCACAAATGTATAAATACATATAGATATATATAGGACGATTCTAAAATCATGGGACTAACATTGAGGGGTGGTAGAGCTCACTAAAAACAAACAATTATTGTACAGGAATATATGGGCGGAAGTGATGCGTTGAGGCACAAACACAAAAACATAACACATTAACGGAAACATAAAATGTTCATTAGCAGCATACGTAACGAGTGATTCCGTACAGAAAATGTTAAAACAGTTGCTGGAAATGCATCAACCAACAGTCACGCATGCTTGGCGACCTCTACATATGGCGTGATTGGCTGACAATGGTGGCGATAGTTGAGGGCAGTCAAACGGTGCGCCAGTGACCTGCAGCATCAGCATCACTCCACCGATGCTACCAAGCTTGCACTACTGTCGGTGGTAGCAATTTTGAGCAATTATTATAAACATTGCTGTAAAAAGGCATTTAGCGGCGACGTTGTAAATAAACACTGTGTTGCATTTCATGTGTTATTTTTGTGTTTGTGCCTCAACGCGTCACTTCCGCCCATATATAACTATACAATAATTATTTGTTTTAGTGAGCTTTACCACCCCTCAATGTTTGTCCCATGATTTTAGAATCATCCTGTATAGTACATTCACATTATATATATATTTATATATTACACACACACCCAATGTGTTTTTAAATAACATGTCAACATTGAAATCACAACTTCTATGGACTAATATAAACAAAAATTCTAGTAACAAAATTTTCGGAAAGGTCATCTAGTATTTTTTAATTTAAGTGAAAACAAAACAACGCATGGAGTCCGCAGTTATGCAACAAGTTGCACGCCACGAAGGCGAACGGAATTGGCGCGCCACGCGGGAAATAAAATGCAAACACATCCTGGCAGCACTTACTACTACTTAATTACTGTAGTCCATTCACGGTTTCTTCGGATGTTTTGAAAGGAACCTTTGAAAAATCACCCTACGGGTAACAAGTCACCCTGTTCATTCAATAACTTGTATATCACAAATATAAAACACTGTGATTAACTTTAAAGTACTGTATTCATAAATAAATGAAACATTAACTTAGTATCTTTCGTAACTTGTAATATTTAGTTTGTATTAAATACGAATTAAAAACAGAGAGAGCAGCGATATGTTGGCAACGGCTAGTAAGAAATAGTTCACAGTTAAAATATTGTTTTAACCAATTTTTTTGGTATGCTATTTGTAAATTAAACGTTGCCTATTGTTATATTTGAATTTTTAGATAGCACTGAAGGAAACATATTTCATTGTTACAGTTCAAAATATCAGCGGAAATTACCGTGCGTAGGCCCTAGTGACACTGAAGAAAATTCAATAGGCGGAGCGGAGCTTGTCGCTCGCTCGCTCCCTCCCTCTCTCTTTCTCTCTAGATCTTTCTATCTCTCGGAAAGTTTCGCACCACCTGTAGTAGCAGGAAAATTGTACACGTTTTAAATTTTAGCATATTTCATAATTATTACAGCAAAAATAATAATTTTTGATTTTTTTACAACTGAAACGAAATTTCATTGTTTGAAAACTTATATATTTAGATGTGATGGCGGGACGGTTACAAAATCCGAAGTTGGCAGAAGCGGCGACTGGCGACGCCGACATGACATGGCGTGTTTCTGAACGAAGCGTCAAGTTCGTACTCGTCTTTTTTTAAACCTATCTAGGCAAGTTACGATGTTGTGATAAATGTGTTTTTCCACGGCAGAAATAAATTTAATGTAAAGTGCGTCGTAAATGCGGTGTGTGTAAGAGTATTGTTGCGATTACGTTACGTTGGAGCAGCGTGTGTATGATTGCAAATATCGCATGTGTGAAATTAATACGTTTTAACCATGAACTGCTTTTACGACGAATTTAATTGTTTGAAAGTCACATCTATTTATCACAACGTTGTAACCTTGCCCTAGGTGTTTCAAAAACAATTGTGTAATGTGCTTATGTTTCTGTGATTTGAATGTTCGCCACAACCCCAACAAAATACTGAGCCCAGACAATACATTTAAATAAATAATGAAATAAACCTAGAAAACAGTAAGTACCGATGCATATAAATATGAGCGGAATAAAAGTTAAGGTAGGCCTATTTGTGAGCATGTTCACAACTATCTTTTAAGTGTGTCGTTTATACGTACAAAAAAAAAAGCGACACGAGTTTCGTGCTTGAATTTACTCTCTCTTTACGTTGAGTGGTTGTTCCTTCGTTTTAATTTTTATTCCAACAGAGGCCGTCCTTTTAACGAAATAACCCAACACTTATTGTCCATTTCATGTGAGGTAAATTTTGACAGCTCTACAAAAGTACCACGGCTATAATGTATCCTTCCACCACAGTTGTTTTGTCACTGAAGAAAAAAAACGTTTGTAAACAAATCTTTGAGTCCAATGAACACTTGCATTTTCCTTTTTCCGTGTTTCCTGTCATGTTAGGCACTGAAAGACTAACGTTAGCTAACTTCCGTCCAGTAATCAATGAAGGATATTATAGCTAGGTTGGCATTCTAACCTGTTTAATTTTTGTAATTCTCAAGTTAACTTTATTTGAGTTGTGTTTATTTTATTTCGAGCGAAAAAAAACAGAGTGGGGGGACGGGGAGAATTTAGTTTAACGTATTTCGTGATACATCACTGTTTTGTTGTTCTTAGGAGTGTGTGGCATTTTGAGTTGCATATTGTTTTGATGGAGCAGTGGAAAATTTTGCTCGTATGGAAATAGCATTCAAATTATTGTAACTTCGAAAATTTTAACTTCAATGAAAAAAGAAAATGCGATATATACGTCGCTGTTCGTATTCGTACAGATGCAGCAATATCCACTTTGGTCGAAGTTAACCTTACACTCGTTGAATTTACGATACAGGCAAAATAAACAAGTATTATTTACACACTATTAAATATTTGAAAGTCTGAATTTTTCCGACCACGTGTATTTCAATATTTATAGTAACGGTTTACAAATACATTATTTATAAAACACGCAAACTTACTGTTTGTAAAATTCGCAACCTCTTGAACACGTGTTTTTCTTCGGAAATCCTCGCAGTTAACTTCACTAAAATCAAGTTTGTTCGCCACTAGCATTAAATAATTTATTTCTATAATCATTCAGTAAAATCAACACCGCGTACTTTTCCTGAAACCAACAAACTTAAACTTAGATACGTAAATTAAATTCGTGTCGCTTCATTGCGGACGGCGGTTAAGGAAAATGGCGGAACGTGCAGTTATACGAAGCGGTAAACACGTGTTGATTAATATTACATTTCACTCAAGAAAACGCACTGCAACGGTACCTACAACCAACTATGCTTAAAGAAAACAAATAAACCAATAAACAAATAATTAACTACCGATAAAATATTCCAACACCAACAAGATACTCTTATAAACTCGATGAGAAAAAAGCACACGCACAACGGCTTTCACCGTGCTGGAAATAGGAAACTATAAACATGGCAAGCCATTGGCTGAAAACGTTTACTGTTCGTACTTGTCGATTTGCTCTGTCATAATTGCTACACATGTTTTTAAAGTAAATTCACTAAAAGTCAAAAAAATTTAATATTGCTTTAAAAACATAATTTAAACCATAGATGTTTGAAGTATACTTAAAATTTTAAATTACAACTTTTATTTGTGGTGCTATTTAATTCCAAAGGCATAATCAAAATCGCCAACTTCAGAACGTGCATCCCGCAGCAATTCATCAGCTGATACAATACTTTACAAACGAGAGCATTTACTGTTTACATTGGGTGTAGGTTGGCCACATTGTTTGTCAGATTTTAACCCACTTATATGAAATGGACAATATCAATAACAAGAGGTTAAAATACTACAGTTCTTTCCCCAGAAGTTATAACAGGGTTAAACACAGTCGCGGCGAAATTATTAACGTGTATTATGTGTAATGTGCTATGTCGTGTATAGCAAATATGTTAACAATGTAAAATAATAACCGTAACAAGTATCGTCAAAATATGTGGTTAAAGGCCTAGAGAGAGAGAGAGAGAGAGAGAGAGAGCGAGAGAGAGATAGAGAGAGATAGATAGATAGATAGATAGAGACAGAGAGAGTAAATTCGTGTTTTAGTTCTTTGTGAATAACCCAAAAATACAGGAACATGGAGTCCCAAATCTGTTGTGGAATCAAATAATAACAGTAATCATAAAAAATACTGCAATTTAATTAACAAGTGGAATAAAAGTGAAAGACACTTCGTAATGATGGCTAAGAATAATAGGGGAAAATGTACAGTCTCCTTAAATTGACCGGATATTCATGTGGACTTTTAACAAATGCAAGGGCTCGTAACCTTCTTGCGTAGCGACGCTAGTATATCATCATATTTTGGAACCATTTTGCCTGTCTAAGAGCACATGTTCCAAAAGTCTTATTTTGCCCACTATAAACGCTCGTAATTTTCTCGGTACTGTTCGCATCTAGATAACAAATAATCACAAATGAAATCTTACAACGCAATTTTATTTTTCTATTACAGCATAATAGTCCACTCCGCAAATGATGGCGAAATAACATCCACACAATTCAAACTTTTTATCCGGGGTGTTCAGGCACTATAGGGCAAATTAAGCACTACGGGCATACTTACAGGATTTTTGTTTGAATATAAGGTTTAACAAACTAAATTTTTAAAACAAGTTTCAATAACAATACGTGTACAAAACATACAATTTTTTTTTATTTTCGTGTACAGTAGAACCATTTATTTACATATAGCGATTTTACATATTCCCTCAAACAGCAAAAGTGATAAAAAAAAAACAGTATCTTCGAAAATGGCATGTGCAAACACACTCCTTCCGGGCGCTGTCTACCAAGCGTTAAAAATAAATAAATTCGACGTGACATTTCTTCATTAATACTAACACGATAAGAAAATTGCCAATTGTTATGTTTAATACCTTTTGTTTTACAAAATGTAATATTAAAATTTACATTTTACAAAAAACGTTAGACTTTTTTTTAGTATTTTCTGAGAAAATTGCGTCGAATATGTTTTTGTTCGAAACAGTTATCTTTAAAATTGATGTAATGATAAGTAATTTATTTAACATTGATTCCCACATTAAAACTCTGTGGTTGCAGACTTGGTGGGCAGAGGGACTGTCGGTTGAAGTTCGCCGCGTAGGCGCGCACAGTAACAGAGGCCCAACCTTCCTTAAACGTTCGCTTAAAAAATCACACAACCTGGTTTCGAGAGCTGTTTACCCGCCCCAACAAACTGACTAGCCCAACCGGTTCCCAGTGGACGGTGTCCTTGCAGCTGGCCGGGAGCGACATCGCATTTTTTTTCACGTTCTCTCCACGTCTGTGGAAAACAATAAAATATCACACTCAAACGTACCACCACCACCCGCTTCTAAGGAATTTTTTTTGGGGACACTTGTTCTTGGAGAGAGTTCGCGCTTTTCCGTTTGAAAATACCACTCTCCGACTAGCAGTAGTGAAAGCCACAGCTTAAATGCTAATTGAATATACAGATGTTCAATTTCAGAGTCATCGGACCGTAATAAACGTTCGCGTAACGTCAGTCGGTTTAAAACAGCTTTTCTCAAATAGCACCAGACCCCGCCACAGCTTCATAAAAACTTATCTACAGAATAGAGAAGTGAGAGGGTGCACAATACGGAACTAGGGCGGCAACAGCTCAAAATAGACACGGGAAATTACGCGCGGAAAACTACACCGTTTCAGTAAGTCCATCGTATCCAAAACAACCGGAATGCAACTCAGTTACAGCAGCGCTGTCCATTGCTCCAAAATCATTAAATAATGCAAGTTCCATCATTACAATACTATACTGAAAGAACTAAACAGTTCTTTAAATGTACTGACAGAAAACATCGTAGTCACATTCACTCTGTAGTCAGTGCAGGAAAAACGAAACACGTGGCCACATTGCCAGGTGACGAATTGCAGTTGATATCAGTGCCAATAGTCTACTTTATGAGACCAGACACATTCCTTCAATGTCCCTGTCAAATATGAAACATCGCTTCACCACAGAAACTGTTGTTAAGAAGACTAAACCTGTCTCGCCACCTCAAATCACGAAGTTAACGCCAGATATAGTCTGCCTAAAATTCTCTTTCAGAGATCTTCGAGTTTCTCTTTTAAGTAAAACGTCAGGACACCTACTATACAGAAAATACATTATGAATATGTTCACTTCTAAAGGTTGTAACGGAGGACTTAGCGGAAAATTCGGGAATAGCAGATTTTGATGAACTAAAGGTTAAATTATCTACTACCAGTTGAAAAAGAATTCAAAAGGTATTAACTATATTTTGATATAAAAATACGAACTAGCCCATATGCTGTATGGGGGTGCAATCTTTGATATTTTTATTACAGGGTAAGCAAGCTACTAGAGTGCACGAAATATGAGAATTACATTAAATTTCGAATTTATTTAGTGTTGTTTTGGATGCGGCAACGCCCCTTTAGTCTCTCTTAGGTCTACTTAGAAAAATACCGGGAAAAAATGATGAAACCGCAGCCCTTTTTGTTTGTTGCGCTGCGACTCGAAAGACTTCATGTTGCACTCTGCAGTCAGCATGGGTTGAACGAACGGCCGAGTGAATGAGGGGTATTGACAGCTTGAATGGCTTACGGCGCGATGGGAGGCGGCGATCAGATACCGCCCAATGACCGCGCAGCTGAGGGTGGAGTCCTGCTAAGGGGATCACGACCGCAACCGTTCAAGGTAGACTACGCCCCACGTCACCTTGACATTCGCTCTTCATTTTTACGCGCGTTTCCCAGGAGTTCGAGACCCTGCCGCTTCGACCATCACAACTGCTGGGGGCTACTCCCCTCTTCGACTAAATTAACTACATCGCACGTCGAGAGGAAGGAACTTTTTTATTTTTACATTCCGCGTTTAATGCCTTGGGAGTCCATAAGTACACCACTGTTATACACATCATCCTAGAAGGTCACAAAAAAAAAAGTAAAACAAGGGCAGCTTAAACCATTCTCGCGCAAGAGCTTGTCCTCGTAAGGAAACTATAACCGAGCGAGGAATCGGAATCGAAAATAACGCTGTCCGGCTGCCGTTGGGGAGGCATTAGTCGACACTAACGCAATGCTACCAACTTTATTTTATAACAAAGCTCTGCCGTGAAGATGGGACAAACTACAAAGAGTTTGGCCAAGGTTATGATGTTTGGAAGCTCGTGTTGTTATATTAGCTTTCTGTAAACGCCTCAGAATGCGTTCGAAGGATCATATAAAGGTAACTCCACCACAAACAAACCCTCCAAATAAAACATGTTCAAACATTTCTCCGCTCACAACAAGAAGATAAAGTGGCTAACTATGCGCTCCGGCTAACATCAGCAACGGACGTGCATCGTGAAAAATTACATTAATTATGCTTAGTGGAAACCATCTCTAACTGGTACCGAGCAAAATTTACAAAACATGAAGTACTCTCCAGCTTCTGTGATCCAAACAAAGACTCCTTTGTCAGAATCAATTTCCTCGTATACACAGACGCAACGAATTACTCACCGCGTACCGAAGCCAGGAGATTATTGTATAAGCCCCCATCAAATGTCACACGCATTACCTCCAACTAATATTTTCTTAAAAATGTACATGCCCGGAGAAAGCAAGAAGGCTCCACTACACCTGTGTACTGATCTTCCGAATGACTACTAACTAAATCGTTTGAAAGCATTTTCATGTTAACTTACCGCAAGGCTTTCATGGGCGCTCGCTGTGTGTGGCACGACAATATCAGCCTCCTGAAATCCTCTCGTTCCTGCCTTCTGGGCCTCATTAATATACAGCCAGCCACTAATGCTAGTACTTAGGAGCTTTAGAAAAATGCCATACCTGCAGCGGTAAACTTAACAGCAGTGTATGCTAAAGTAATAACTATCTTTGTTCAGTTTCCTCAATTCAATATGGATACAGACATCTCCATTAGAAATTAATTTAAAATGTATTACAAAACGTGAAAATAGTATTTTTAGTTTTCAAGGAGAAACACGTGAGAGTTGACCTCTAACTTAATTAAAGAACTAAATTGTAGTAGGCCTATTCGATTAAATTATTTTAAATTGGAATAAGCGCCCAACTAATTTTTCACTGATAGCACAACTCAACACCACGAATTCATAATGGCAGTAAAACGAAAACTTACGTCAAGTAAAAGGTAGCTAATAACCAGTAGTTAAGTTCTCCACCTACGCCAAACTTGAATCCCTAGTTTCAACACCAAACAACAGTATACTTCCCCAATGCCACTCGAAATACCCCGTGGGCCACGCTTTCCCCGTTTCGACTCAAGTTCTGTAGCTTTATTACGAGCTCACGGAAGCCTGAGAGATCTGTTCTGTAGCAACCGCCTGACATCATCGTACAATAAAGCCTTCATTTGGTAAAATGATATACACATTAAAAAATCTGGCACAGTAATCACCAAAACGGAGCACCATTGTACTTAACTTTCATAAAAGTAAAAAAAAGTACTCAAGAAAAAGCCAAGACAACTTAAATAGTGGACTTGCTTGCTACAGGAGTATGAGCAATACTAACCTAAGACTCGTGCTCGCTCATTCCAATTGGAAAGTAGTCATTTGCAATTTCCTCTCGTTCCTTCCAAACATTCTTGCAGCCCCTGTCAAGCCCTGCTCACATCAATCCTCTCTCACATAAATTATCACTTTGTTTGCAAAAAAATCGAGGGAACTGATTAGTCTAACAAATCAAATCACTCCCCCATTTTCCCATGGAGAGAATGGGTGAAAAAATAACTGCTTACTTCGAACCATTCGTCATTGCGTCTCCAATTCGAAGATAGTACACAGCCAATACTAATAGCGCGCTTAAATGCGATGTCGCCAGAAATTTGTTTTAGTCAAACCACAAAAGGGCAATTAATGAATGGGGGAAGGAAGGAGTGGGTTGAGAGGTTAAGGCTGCTTGCTTTTAACGATGACTTGCGAGACGATGAGGGTGTGAGGGCGAAGCGAGGTGGATATGGAGCAACGCCGGACTGCGAGGGCGGAGAGAACGAGAAATCCACTTTAAAAAAAAAACCGCCGACCAACGGCATTGTCCAGCACGATTCTCACCAGCGAAAATCCGGCGAGTAACCGCACCAGGAATCGGATTCGGCTCGTATTGGTAAGAAGCAAGCGCGTTAGCCGCTACGCCAACGGCGGTCATAAGTAGGTGGCATGAGGTAGAAGAGGGAGGGGGAACGCATGTCGGTGAAGGTGTCACTATACTCGGGGGTGGTTGGATTGTTCTTCTCACCCACCACCCGCACGACAACGAACACGAACTCGGCCATTACTTTGTCCAAGGCAGAAACGAATCTGAACTGAACGCTTCACCAACACACACTCCCCCGACACCTCGGGAAACATTCACGACGATGACGTGTCAGGGGTAAACGTGCCATAGGAACACGGGAATGTAAACCTACCTCCAACAATCGATTGTTTATTGTTCGTGCAGACACACGTGTGTCTGATTGCAGGTACGGTTGCTGTTCTGTCAGTCAGGGCGGCCCGAACGATCCGTCTGTACAGGCGCGTATCAGTAAAACAGAAGTGACACTGCTAGGGCTACGAGAACTCTCTGTCACCCATCTTCTCCATCACCGATGGACCACTGACACATCACGCCCCAAGTGAGTGGCAATTGTGCGGAACGCCCAGCCACCCTCTTAAGAGTCCCACAATACGGCCACGCTCAGAGTCACTGAAGTGTTCAACTGGTGCTCGCCGTCGTCTTCCACGCATTGCACACACACTCTGTGATACACACACAATGGAATCGCACATAAAACTGCACTCGTCTTGTAGTTAGACGACCCTGCGATAAGACACTTGGTCTAATGGTTCCAGACATGTGCAGGCGAGCGGCGTTTTTCCACTTAAGGTCAGTGCGCCCTCTACACACGAACAGTTTATGTTGTAAATCTGTTCTTCAATGCATTTCCGCTTGTGTAGCAAGCAGTACAGAGTAAAAGCCGAGTAAAACTGGAGAAGAGATGGTTTTTGAACAAACTGAGTAGAGAGCATCTAACTGTTANGTACAGAGTAAAAGCCGAGTAAAACTGGAGAAGAGATGGTTTTTGAACAAACTGAGTAGAGAGCATCTAACTGTTAATAAGACTTATTTAAGTATATAAAAAAAAATTAAATGCGTGCAGGTAATTAGTGATAACTTTTGACCCCTTTACATTTAAACAATACTGAACAAGAAGCTATGTGAACAACATAAATATTTATGTAGGAATACCTAAGTGTAAACTGATTTCACTTTATCAGTTACTTCTGTAAGAAACTACTCAACTAATGCACCCATATAAATTCGACTACCCTGGTTAAAACCATTAATTAAAGCAGGGATGCGAACAATACACACTGTTTTGTAGAAGTATTCAATAGTAAACTGCATCTACGTTATCATGTTCTTCTCTTTAAAAAACTGTATAAATTATCAACGACCATCTACTTTAAAAGTGATTTAAATTTTATGTGATTTATCTTTTATGTAGTATGCAGTAACAAGTGTTGAGGAGAAGACAAGAGGACCGGGTGGATGAAGTACGGAACAGCCGCGTGACGCCGACTTCGAGAGCGGTGGGCAGGCACTAGCGCGAGACGTCAACCGGGATGTGAACCGAGCGTAACGCGAAGAAAGCAGGCAGTCGGCACGGAGCGGGGGCGTAGCCAGCCACGATCGCACCGAGTAAATGACTTGCGCGCCCCTTCCCGGTGCAGTGTCCGCCCACCCCCGATACGGTCGTGTGGCGGTACCAGACAAATCACGTGAGCTAAAGGGCGTCGTCTGCCCAGGCAGCGCAGACCCTATAGCTCTCGTTCGAAAACGGTTTAATATTTTCGAGCGAAGTCTGCTTAAAAATTGTTCACGATTAATCGAGAACTTTTGAA
>NQII01016249.1:0-22307 GCA_002778355.1 Clitarchus hookeri
GGACCTGAAACGAGGCGTCCGGGTCGGAGCCGGACGAAGCAAGTGCGAGGATCGGGCAGTCAGTTGAGGGACGTGGATCAGTCAGTCGCGGATCGAGCAGTCAGTCAGTCAGTCGGAGTCAGTCGAGGATCGAGAAAGCATCACGATGTCGACCTCAGTCGGAGGCCGTCAAGCGGGACGTGCGGCGGGAAGAATCCGAGAAAAGTCAGTCAGACTTCGTCAAACGCAGAGTACTGCGTGGACCCGAGAAGGAGGAACTTCGAGGCGAGGCGCCGAGACGCCTACCCAGTGCGAGAGGTGTTCCAAGTCGCCAGCCGAGGGAAGACAGCGCCGCAGTGGCAGATAAGTAGTTCTACACCAGGTGTGAAGAATCCTGCCCCCCTCCCCCCTGAAACCAATCGCGGCGTCAAACCAAACGTAGCCTACATAGAAAAAGGGGAGGGGAGTTGTATCGAGAGTTCATGTACCAGTTAACCTTTTCAAGAAACAATAAAACTCGATTATGTTAACTCGCAAATAAAGTGTAATTTATTAGTTAATTGGACGTAGAGACAACAGTGTCGACGTATTCCTACGCCCTATCACTGAGGGCTAGCATCAAGTGATGGCGCCTCACGCCGCAGAGTAGATTCAATACCTACTTCCAAACTTCAGCATTTGGCAGGTATCACTATTATAAATATTAACCCATTTCTTATTATCGTTGATATGTTTTATATATTTCACAATAAATGTGTTTCAATAGTTATTTTCAGATAATAGAGTAAATAACAATCGAATTCTAATAACGTATTGGTTAATATATTTCCCTAAGAATTTAAGTTTTTTATATTTATCAAAGACCTTGAGCAAAAAATTATGAAAATATATAAAAAATTTATATGGTTGATTATCTAAGTTTGATTCTTAATCAATGATATCTAATGGCATTATTTTCTATCGGAATAAATTATAACTAAAAAAAACTAAGTTTTGAATTATTTTATTTGTAAAAGTTTTATCCTTTATGATGAATTATATTTTTTTTTCAATTAGGTGAATGATTTCTTTTAAGAAATAACTAGGAATGTTAAATTTCAACCCTTACCAAAATATTTTTAATCTGGGTTTAGATATATGAAAGATTCATTGCATTTATTTAAGAATAATACATTTTATGAATTTAATGACTTAAGTATTTATTAAATACAGTTGGTACAAATAATGCCTACTTTTTGAAATATATTACAATACATGTATTGAAATTATTAATTAAAGTTGTAGTTAAGGTTTAAAGAGATTATAATAAATAATTATGAATAAGTGAAATAAAAATTATTTTTATTAAAAATAATTTTTTTTAATGCGACTATTTTAAATATATATCTGTTTATATAATTAGTTTTCATAACACCAAATTAATAAACAATTTATTTTATATGTTTTCATTCGTATATTTTATGTCAAAAATTGGAACATTATATTTTCTAATANATTAATAAACAATTTATTTTATATGTTTTCATTCGTATATTTTATGTCAAAAATTGGAACATTATATTTTCTAATATATCCATCTTGAAATATTTTTTCATACATTTTATGTTAACTACATCACCAACATTATACATATTGAGTTATATACTGCTGAAACATATTTAACAACAAATATTAATATTATTTATTTTCTTTATTAATTTTATTTGTAGTTAATTTTCTTATTATTAAAGTATTTTATTTAATCTTAAACAACTTCCGTCCGTTTTTAATTTACTGTTTAAGCAAATTTTGGTTACCATTTTTTTAATTTTATTAAATCTGTCGAGATCACAAGCTTTAAGTTTAGAAAAAAAAATTAGTAATACGTTTATCTTTTTCCATTGAATACTTAAAATTTCTTCTCGTAGTTCTTTTATTTATTTTCTTTATTTATAAATTTATTCGAAAACTTGTATAATATTAGGAGAAATATTTATCTCCAACTGGAATAACATAACTATATTTAGAAAAAAACATAAACTGTAATTAATGTACACCATTTTCTTTAATTATTTTTGGAATATCTTTTATATTTCCAGAATTAGTTTAACTAAATCAGATTGCCATATATAAATTCCAAATCGCGAAAATGCAAATTTTGGTAAGAACATAGATTTTTTTAACATGCATTTAGAACAAAAATTTTTTTCAATACATTTATTATTGATTTCATTATGTATATTTACATTGTTTTAATTTTTTCTTTCACTTTAAAACCCAAGTGTTTTCCATCTATGTACTTTTTTTTTTGCTTTTCTTGANACACTTTAAAACCCAAGTGTTTTCCATCTATGTACTTTTTTTTTTAATTTTCTTGAAAAACTCTAAACCTACTTACATTTATTTCATAAACTTTATAGATTTGTAAACCATATAACGAATATATATTTGTTGACAACTATTTTTTTATCAAANATTTATTTCATAAACTTTATAGATTTGTAAACCATATAACGAATATATATTTGTTGACAACTATTTTTTTATCAAAAGGGTTTGAAAAATCTGTATCATGACCTCGTCTCACAATTCTCAGGCTGTGTCCGAATTGGCTCCTTTTGTTAACAAAATGGTACTCTGACCCGTTTTGTCTTCAAAATGTATGACATATTTTTGGAATTTGCTTTTTGCTTTTTGTCAGATTAGAAACTGAGAAATTACACAAAATAAATTACGAAACATCCACCATTTTAGTTTTTCGGCTTTACCAAAGTTTGAAAACACATACAGACTAAGTTGTTGGAATAAATAAAAACTGTAATTTACCCGCAATATTTTCTTCACTAAACAAGTAGCTGAAATATTCTTGAAGTAGGTATTTTGTATTAACAAAGATTTTGTTAAGTGACAAGTTCACATCATATTGGCTTCATTTTGTTAATTAAAATTTTTAAAACGCCCTCTAAAACCTTTCTGGAATAATTACTGTTTATTATTTGACTTTGTGTACTTAATTATTGGAAAAATGATCACATGAAGATAATAGCAGTATAGCGTGCAAGACAGTTGGATGTCGTGGTGTTCCGACTTAACCTTACAAAATGCCAAACACAAATTACGAAAACTGTAACTCGAAACGAATTAGAACTTGGGCTCAAAATCAATGAATTATAAATATCTCGCACCAACCACATACAGTCACCTCCCCAGTGGTCGTAGTCGCATGCTACCACATTACCTCCCTGCCATTGTTGAAACCATATCCCCAAAAACCACACTGAAGGTGGACGGGAAATCGAAAACTTTTACATTATCAGGTAGTGTGTGGTACAGGCAGGAGTTTTCTTACAGCGACTTTGAGAGTTGGGAGATTGTGTAGGTGGTCCCTATTTCTGTATCTGCGATGGGTCTGGCAAGATCGTTAGCCTTATCGTCATTGGTGGTGTACACCAGCTTGAAGTTATCGATTGAGACTGTGACTTGGCGACCATTCATCTGGAGGGTTGCAGTCTTAGATGTCCGACGCAGCAATGGGAAGGGGCCTTTATAATGAAGCTAAAGACATCCCTTTGGCACCTCGCGACGGATGAAGAATTGTGTTGTGTATTGCTAGGACATTGGAGACAAACGGTTTAGGTTCATCATGCCGAGAGCCACCAAAAGGTTGGAGATAAACGAAGTGATACTGTAGCTCTTTGATTAGAACTGTGGCATACATATATTGACGGCCATACAAAACATTGAGTGAATAACTTGGTAGTATCTTTGATACCTGGGTGCACCAACTGATGATGCATATTGGAGGCTTTACAGCGAAATTGTTCGTTGATATAAGGTCTCGCAGTCGGCGTGGAAACATCGCAGTAGACCTCAAATAGCGACTCTTGCAAGCGTAAATTCCTTAACCACAGGCCAGAATCATTCTGAAGGAGTTGGTTTATTTCTTAGTCAGCTATCTGTGATGCAGTAAGAGCCTAGTGATCGAGTGTAGCATTGACAGCATTAATTCTCGAAAAGGTGTCACTGATAACATTTGCTGAACCTGCAATGTGCTGAATATCGGTCGTTAATTGGCTAATAAAATCCAAGTAGTGGGTCTGATGGGGTGAGTACTAGTTTGGGTTCTGTGAATATGCGAAAATCTGGGGCTTGTGGTCTGTAAAAACAATGTTTCTCTCCCCTCGACCATGTGGTGAAACTGGTGAATTCAAGAAAGATGTTGACAATCTCTTTATAGTAAGCCCCATATTTCAGCTAAGCAGGTCTGAGCTTCGAGAAGAAAGCTAAGGGCTGCCAACACCTTGCACATACTGCTGGAATACTACCCCAGTTGCTTTATCCAAGACAATCATCACCATATCTAAGGATGCAGTCAGTATGGGATGAGCCAGGAGGACAGCTTTAGCAAAGGCTGGTATTGCAGTCCTCAAATGCCTTTTCACTGGCCAGTATAGCTGATCCCTTCATGTCACATTTAAGAAACTCGTGCAAGGGAGCCTTTGACATCAGCAGCACTTTGGATGAAGCGACGATATAAATTGACCATGTCAGTGAATTTACGCAGCTGTTTCGCAGTTCTTCGCCTGCTGTAGTGCAGGATTGCATCCAATTGATCTGGGAGAAGCTTGGTGCCTCCAATGGAGTTTCTATGCTTTAAGAATGTGACTTGCTGTTCCCGGAAGACCCACTTAGAAGGGTTGATAAGGAGACATATCAAGCTGAGGTATNCTTTAAGAATGTGACTTGCTGTTCCCGGAAGACCCACTTAGAAGGGTTGATAAGGAGACATATCAAGCTGAGGTATTTGAAAAGATCCTCTAGATACTACTCATGTCTGCTTCGTTACCCGAAGCCACTAGGTTGTCATTAAGGAAGGATACACTATCGTCTAGGCCCCTGAGAACATTATCAATGAATCTTTAAAATGCCCAAAAGACATGAAGAGAAATAAATATAGTCCGAATGTCATAGTGATTGCCATCTCGTGGAGATCATCCTCGGTAACAAGAATTTAGCTGTAGGACTTGACAAAGGCAATATCATAAAATATAGACATGCCATGGAGAGTGTGGTAGAAGTCCTGGATGTGTGGAATTGGATATTTGTCTTGGAATAGTACGAGCATTGATCTGGCAGTCCCCACATTGCATGTATTCTTCACCTTTCTTGGGTACCTGTGCAGGGGTTAAGACCACGAGCTGTCAGAAGGACAAGCTTTCCCAAGTTTGATCATAGCTTCTATATATTTCTTCTCGATTCGCAGCTTATCCGGTGCCAAACATCATAGCCTGCTGTGCTTGGGTTGTTCAGTAGTGGTATTGATGTGGTGAACACTGGTATGCTGGGCAGACTGTAGTGTGCCTGATGAGTGAGTCAAGGTGACATGTCTTTTAAGCAGTTGAGAGTACCGCACTAACTGATGAAGTTTTTTGACACTGCTCATATCACATGTGGCCTTGCGGCAGTCTGTGGCCAAAGAAGTGTTGCTCTCTACAAGGAGCCAGGATTCTAATAAACAGGATACTGTAATGGTGGAGGAAATCCGCTGCAATGATCGTGTAAAACAAATCGGCTATCACAAAAAACCAAACAAAATTTCCCTAAGTCCAAAGTCCAGCGCAATTGTCACAAAGTCATTCATGCCGATGGTTGAACCATTTACTGCAAACAGAGTAATAAGAATTTTGGTGCCTTCCTGCTAACCGAGCACGTGGAAAATCAAACTGCCCACACCTGTGTCGACTATAAAATGTACTTTCGTCTCTATGTACATGACGAAAAGGCGGCTACTGAAAGTTTGCGCGGAGTTGCTGGCTGCCAACAACATGTGCCGTGGTTTTTTCCCATAGAGAAAGGAATGGGCTTGGTATGTTTCCGTTCCTCATCACCGAAATGTCGATAGTTCCAGCAAGTCCCAGGTAAACTCTTTCTGCGGTAATGCTGGTGGTGTAATGCTGATGGAGAACGGTCCTTGTGACTGTCATGTCGACCACGCTAAGCTGCAACTGTCATGATCTCCTTATGTAATACTATAGCCACTTCACTACATTAAAAATTCATAAGAATAGTAATTTTCTCACACATGTCCTCAAGTGAGGTGGTTTTTGCCATTTGCCACTTCGGATTGGCTTCCGCATTGGCATCTGCGAGGTCAGCGAGAAAATCAAGGGTGGAGATTGCTTGGATTGTCAGCATAGCTTACGTCGGAGATGGAAAAACGCCCAGCTACAGTGACTTAAGGAGCTCATTGGGGACAGCTGTCCCTGCTAGGTTTCGGAGGTGCCGTAGAAACTGCGAGTGTCTTCGGTCACCGATTTCTTTATGTTCTAGCAACTTTGATGTTTTATTTTCCGGTGAGGAACTGACCCATTTAATATGCTTTAATTAGAATATTGTGTATTTGTTTGGAGTATGAATTTGAATGTCACACTCTACTGTAACAAAATTACATTATAGATTGCCTGTCATAAAATTAAACATCGTCCTTTTGGAAGTTATTCCCACAAGTGCGAACTTTTTTTCTACCAGTGCGAACCACACTACTTTGTCTGGGTCCCAGAAAAGCGGGATCTGGGCAGCGAAGAGATCGACAAAAAAATGGACGATGGAGTGTTAGAAGAAAGCTATTATTTTCCATGACAGATAATATAACTACTGCAGCAGCAGCAGTGTGATTGTTCGTGGGAACCCGATACGAATGGAACAAAATGTCCCAGAATCTCTGTACTCCTACACACTGACGCAACAATTCAGGTTAGTTCCACACGGCGCGGATGACAATTTCGGTATGTGAACGATCGTGGGAATGTAGGAGGCTTGCGGCCACAGTGTATCGGCCAGCGGAGATACACTGTGGTGTGCAGTGTGCACGACAGATGTGCCACGGAAGTTGGTAGCTTCCTCTGTTTGCGAGTGCAACAGACTGTGGGAATGCGGCGCGGGCGAAGTCTCTGCTGCATGCTAGCTGCTTTCTTCGCTCTCATGCACGATTGGCTAAGGAGCCCGCGATACGAAGTGGACTGATAAGACGCAGCTCGCGGGCGCGCGTCGTTTGTCTTTTCCTCGTGGTCAGTCGTGGCGGGCTGTTTGGCACAGTGGTTTGCTACCTCCAGCGATGCTGCTTTATTGTGTGATGCATGCCACGAACCCGTCACTCACTTACACACACCCACATTGTCGCTGTAGTTCATTAATATATTCGCCACAGTCAATTAGCACTCTGTGGTACACCAAACACTTACACTCCCCTGCACAGTGTTTGTGGAATTGTGTCACTACAAACAAAAAGGGTCTTTTGTACATGATGTTCTTTATTTTAAGAAATAATTCATTATCATTTAATTTAGCTTGTGTTTCGCATATATAAGAATTTTGACCAACACCTCCCAAACTATACTTGTCTTAAACAACGTTCATTTTCCCCAGAAACTTCTTTACCAAGATTAATTGTTAATAGCTCGATCCCTGATATAGATAAAAAGTCTTGATTCTCTTCTAGATATTCATCGTGAGAAAAATATTTTTATTCGAATGCATGTCCTTCTGGTGTTGGCTTATAGTATAAAATTGTGAATTAAATCAACTTTTTTGCAAATATTTTGTAATTGGTGTATCAAAGGCAATTCTCATAATTAATGTTATACTCAACCTCATGAGTACTTTATTTCTTGATATTTCACTTAGTGGATCTTTAATATTTTTATTTTTAAACATAAATATCTTTACTATATAAATATGATATACAACTGTCGAAAGCTTCGAAATACAAACATTTCCTTCTACAAATCAAACCAGTGGAAATAAAAATTTTTATATTAATAGAATTGATTTTGCTTTTCCTATTTATGATGGATTTTTTTTTCTAATGGTGCTTACGTTATGAAAAATTTAGACTTCTTTATTAGTATGATAACACTTATGAAAACCTCTGTACTAATGATGCTTCTTGAATTTTTTTCCCACTAAAATATTCTGGAGTTGAAATATGAAAACATGGATATTCAATTCTTCTGTTTACACTTGTTTATAAGTTTATCAAATTAAGGATGATAAAGGTGTTGTTAATAAACATTATGCTGCTGCAGGAAAGTTGTAATTCAGAGTTTTAAATTATGTTGCCAATTGCAGATTATGAAACGAACACATCTAATAAAATTTAAGAAAATATTTTAAAATACAAACACACATATAAGTTTCAATTATTGGAAATAGAAAAAAATATTTAATTTTTACATAACTGAACAATTTAATTAATAACAGTTAGATAAACCTGACTATTTAATAATTAGTTATCAAAAGAATATGATAGATATGTAGGTACCAAGGGAACTTTACACTGGTGATAGTCGTGAATTTGATAACGAGATTTTTCACGCTCATGTGGAGAAGTACGACACACACAATTATATCACCTACTTTGGCATGCACAATTTCACAGGAGCCTCAAATTAAATCTGTTGAGACAATTCATGACCAGAGACTGGAAAATTTCGCGAACTTATTTTAGTACAAGGTAGACTTCAAACACATGTATAGATCTGTTATATTTGCGATTGTACCACAGTTTATTTTACGGTCAAATCAACTCTGAGCAAATAACGGACTTGCAAAAAATCAAAAATTTTATCGTCTGCCACTTGGCATGATGTTAAACTGGCTACATGCTGGGGCACCAGTCAATGAACATAAATCTGAGGCTCTAAAATACATAGCACAATGGAGTCTAACCAATATGTTTTTCAAAACGCGAAATTTTACTGTCCCTATTCATGAAGAATTGAAAATTCAAGTGGGTAGATCCACCATAAACATAAAGACTAATTATGTGACAGATGACTCCCTGTTTAGGTCTGTACGTGTCAGTCCGAAGAAGGTCACTTACAACCCTCAAGCCAATACAGGTGACCTAATGTCCCAACCGCAATATGTTTTCGTAAGGCAAAGTTGGCGCAACTGCTCAGTGGAGAGTGAACAGGTTGGTGCTCATAAACCATTTTCGTGTTTTTTACCATCAGTTGATACATTCTATGTGCTACCGCAATGTGTATTTGGTTGAATTAGTTATCAAATGCTAAACCATACATGCATATTATATTAAGTGGTTTTGAGACTCGAGCCGTGATGTGACCTTTTGATGTAAAATAAAAATTGAAGTCCACTTGTTCTATTAAAGACAAGGGTATTTTCGTTTCATTCATTGTAGTATTCGTACGATTATAATGTAATATAAACAGGAGTATTTGGTTTTTTCGAATTTTATTATCTACCTTTATTAAATTTGTTACTTTAATGACACAGATGGAACGTGTTTTCGTTATTACCTCCCTTTTATACCTCCGTAGTTACAGTAAAGAAATATATTTAAAATTTTTTAAGAATGTTTTATTTATAGCAATTACTGAGACAATGTCGAAATATGTGTGCGAAACTTTTTAAAATCTCTTTCTTTTACGCAAATGTTAAACAATTCATTTAAATGTATCTTTACGATACAGGATATTCGACCCGCTGTTTTTACGTAAGTGCACAAAACACTTTTTGATAATAGCTCACCTTACAACATATTATTCACAAATTTACCTAATTTCTTTATTGCATTTTGCCTGGATGAAATTAGGCACATACGTATACATATTGCAGTCATGCGAGATAATGTTCACCTCTCAAGTTAGGATCTTTCATTACTTTGTATTAATATACCTTTAAACTTATAATTATAATTGTTACTGAAAATGGTTAAAAAATTTGATACAATGCATTCATTATGTAAATGGTTTTGTCAAATTATGAAATCATACTAAATTTTTTTTCCGCCCATTGTGTCCTATTATAAATAGAAACAATAATATTTTACAAGACAATTTACATGCATACAGTAAAATTTATTTGTTTTTTTATATATTTTCTGTTGATCTATTAATTTATTTAATTCAAGTTTACCTTTATACTTTTTTAAATTTACAAACATGTAGGCTCTTCATTTAAATTTTACAAGAAATTTTACATTTCTTTTCAAATATGTAACTACATTGTCATGAGTTTAATGAATGTATCCACTTCTAAAGCTGGGTTTATAATAAAGAAAATTATGCATTAAGGATAATGCAGTAACTGCTTATCTGGTATACGGAAACACATCTTAGGTATTAGCAGTTTCCAATTAAGGTTTTAGTTCTTAATTCCAACCAACAGGAAAAGGCGGCAAGCTTGCCATATTTACTTTTTTTCCTAACTTAACCTCGAATTTCCTAACAATATTTAAGCAGATCATACTTCAAATCCGATATTTTCTGTCAGTAAAGTTTTTTTATAGTGAATAATTTTATTTGAAAATATGTCCAGATACTAACCTTTTTAATATATTCTTACTAACATTACTTTAAATAAGTTTCAAACCATTAGTACCAACTGCTTTTTCTGATTGGTTGGAGCCTCAATAGTTTCACTTAGGATATAAAATATAACTGTTTATTTAACGCTTAAGATATTCCCAACAACACTCTTGGCCATACAAGTTCCATTGGAAACTAATACATATGATGACAGACTGTCTTTTCTTCTGCACATGACTTAACGCATAATTCAACGTAAATTTTTTCATTTTTAAACCAAGCTTAATAATCATCTGTGCTCCACCTCTGCAACTCGCCATAGCAGTCGTCGTTACTAAACGGCAACTTAAAATCTATGAAATCAATAGTTTATTTGTACAATTTACTGTTATGTTTGGTTCGTGTTCCAGTGAGCATTTATGAAATACAAGCTTCACTTTCTCTTTCACATATTCTTACATTATCTCTCCACTTATGAAAACGATCGTTTCATTTAGCCAGTAACAAATCTTTTTGCGTTTATAAAGAATAACATTTTTTTAATTTTTTTTTTTTAGAAACGGCAACACATTCATTATTAACTCGTAGCATTATTCTGGGGTGTATAAAACATGAGAATTGGTCAAAAGGCTGGCTTATTTAAACGTTGCAAATCACGGAAATCACAAACTACACTATACAAAGAAATCACATGCACAAAGTTCAAAATTATATATAGGGACATTGTAAATAAAACTTATGTTGTTTCTTAAAAACCGGATCAATTCAATTATGTTTCTTTAAATGCAAAATATGAGATTCCACTAAGAAGTTCCATGAATTTAGTGGTTTTCCGATTTAAATGATGTAAGTCAAAAAAATGTAGATTAGGTTTTGGTTAAAATATTGCACATTTAATGGATTTGCACCTTTGTAACTATATATTGCTTATTCAGTAGAATCACCAAGCACAAAATATAACTAATAAATTAAGTATAAACTGACACTTTTGCCAAAATTAAAAATTTAGTTATGGGGTTTATTAGTTTTGTAAGTGTGGCTAATATTAAACAACTGTTCATATTTCAATATAGTATAAAGTTGCATTTTATACATGATATAAGAAGAACATTGTTAACGAAATTTACAGGGTTTTAGATAATTCAAAAGTCACTTATAATATGCTTGAAATAATAATTTCTGTTTAGATGGCTGTTTTTAGTTAAAGTCAACAAAAAGTAGTTAAATATTTAAAAATCTTAATTAATAATGATGTTGTCATAATAATTTTTCTGAAATATGTAATGAAGGAATAAATTACAACTACAAATATTGATAACTTTTATATTACATTTAAGTTATCTAGGATTCTTCTTTAGTCAACACGCCAACATCTCACTCAGTTGAATTATAGTGAAAGTGAGTGGTATAAACTGGGTCCATCTGCAGCAGCACTAGCACATAAGACACTATAGAGACAGTAATGGAGCAGAGTAAAGGCTCCTTCAGAGTGAAGAAACCTGCTGCACTGAAGGACAGATCCTCGCTGGAGATCTGGTCCAGAAATAGACACAGCTGCTGGACCACGCCCTCGCCTAACTGAGGTTCAAGAAGTATGTCCTGGATGATGTCCCTGGTCTGCCTAACCTTGTCACTGGTAGCTGCGCTGGACCAGATCACGGCTATAGTCTGGCCCGAGTACAGCACAAACCACGTTGTGGCAGCATACGTGTACCAGACTGAGGACATAGTTTCATTAAAAATACTTCTCTGTTTTACAGCAAAAAATATAGTGTGGCCATAGTTACAAAGGTACACATCAAGAGGAAAAAGTTCGACACTCCAGAAGAATTATTGGCATTATCAACAATTTTACACAATTTTCGGTAAACTTTTCTCAAGTGAAAAATACTCTTTTCCAAGATGTCATGATTTGGATTTAATAGCTTGTCATTATCCTGTAGTTCTTTTCCAGATTGTTGTGGAAGATGTAGATCTTGTATGTTATGACATGTCTGCAAGTTATGTGTTGTCCTTGGGAGTGGAATATTGGGACCTACCTGATTGGTGGTTTCTGCCATTATGACACATAGCTGACGAATTTTCATGTTTAATACCTCGACTCGTTTACGAACCTGAAGTACACAGTGTAGAAATTCTATGGTTACTGCTAGATTTATGATTTTCATCACATTGAAGAGAATAAAAGCCGTCAGTGCTTCCAGAATGTTTGTTGGAAAATACACCCACATATCCAAACCAAAAGAAAAAGACATGAAGATTAGCAATGATACTATAACAGCTTGAAATTTATATGAACTCTTGTAGCAAAGCGGATTATTAAGCAACATGCGGTCAACTTCCAAACACAAATGTATAAATTTCTGCCTGCATCTGCTGTTGGTTATATTTGTAGTCAAATTTACTAAGCATGATACCTCGACTATACCAGTCCCTATTACTAACAAAACCATATTAACATAACTTACACTTGAAAAACACAGAATGAAGTATACGTTAGTTATTGACGTTATTGTCACCACTGCTGTGACTAGTATATTGTAGACAGTAGCTGGAACAGACTTCTTGAAATGCACTGTTGTTCTTGTGGAAACGCTCTGGATAGTAATGGTAAAGGTCTCAAGCCCCAATATCTTGTACAGGGTTCCTAGCAATTTAGGATACGGGAACGTTTCTGTTTGCGGAGCACAATCCATTTCTACCTGCAAACAAATAATGTTCGCAAACTACTAACAATTGTGCATACATTAAATTTAATATAAAGTTGTTATAAACGAACATTCCATTTACAATGTTGTCTTAAAATATTGTCTTCCCGTATCATTAATGATCAGTCAGTACGATATCTAGAGGGAATGGACAAAATAATATGAAAACCATGCAATATAGTACATTTTGCTGCACATTGGCAAACCTGCTTCCGTGTAAATAATGCGACACAGTTGTATTGCTAAGTTTACCTGCCAATTTTTGTAGTTTATATTTCAGTGTATTATACGCTTTGTTCTACGACGGCTTAAAACAAGCGATCGGTGAAATGTCCGATCTCTCAGAATTCGAAAGAAGTCAAATTGTTGGTGCTCAGTTAGCGGGAGTGTCTGTGACAAAAACAGCTGAATTGTTTAACGTTTCACGAGCGACAGTATCCACGGCAATAACAGCATACACAAAACATGATAAATCATCGTCGGTGAAGAGGAATTGTGGACTAAACCCAAAGTTAACTGACAGAGACCAACGAACATTAAAAAGAATTGTGGCCAGACAACATAAATCTACCGCGGCAAAAGTGACAGCAGAACTCAACACTCACATGAGTTGTACTGGTTCGACAAAAACAGTACGTCGGGAGCTCCACAAAGTTAACATTCATGGAAAGGCTGCAATTGCGAAACACTTTATAACGAAAGCCAATGCTAAGCATCGAAAGAAGTGGTGCCACGATCATAAAACCTGTACACTTGATGATTGGAAGAATGTGGTATGGTCCGATTAATCATCGTTTACATTTTTCCTACAAACGGACGGGTTTATGCATGGAGAACCCCAAAAGAAGGCTACTATCCGGACGGCCTGCTTCCTACAGTCAAGCATGGGGGAGGTTCCGTTATGATTTGGGTGGCTATATCGTGGTATTCAGCTGGTCCTCTCATTCACATCACTGGCCGGATTACTGCGAATGAATATCTCAACATCTTCAATGATGAGGTTCGTACTATGACTAGCATATTGCTGTCAAAAACTGCCATATTCCAAGATGATAATGCGCTTATACACATAGCAATAAAGGTTCAGTCTTGGTTTGAGGAGCATCAGAATAGCATTAAACATCTTCCCTGGTGGACCTCAGCATAATTGAACCGTTATGGGTAGTTTTAGAGCAGAGAGTGAGGAGCATATTTCCATCTCCAACATCATTGAAGCAATTGGCGAATGTTTTGGTACAAGAATGGGTCAACATTCCGTTGGAAACTATTCACACACCCACACCGAATCTATTCCGCGAAGAATTGCAGCTGCTCTAAAAGCAAATGGTACCTCAACACCTTATAAATAAATAAATATTGAGTATATGTCAGATGTTCATATTATTTTGTTCATCTCCTGTAAGTGAAATATCTAGGTTGATTCATAGAATGCAATTACATGAAACACTGCCTGTCTCGTAACTACCAGAGAGATACATAAAAAAAATGTAATGCTGTCACTTGTAACACAACTCCTTTGCAGTTCCTAATACCCGGGATGGCAAATAAATTTTGTTCCAACTCGAAAAGCCGAATGTCAATATAAAGGAAATGTAATTATTATTTCCTTTGTTTGACAAATAAGCTTAAGCACTCATTGTTCCCTTCGCAGGTCTTTGCGGCAGTTGATTTTGGTAACATGTATTGTAAATTGCTAAGATTTCTCTAAAGTAAGTGGGCTTAGGCAGGTTAGTTAATGGGATAGAGGTCTTAATTAAAAAAAAACAGTAATTACAATTTCCTAATTTATTTACTATTACTGCAAAAAGAACTTTCTTCTCAATATCTTTCATTAAAAAATTATCACATGCTATTTATATTATTAAAAAATTCATTCAACGCAGTTCACAATCACCTCGAAGAAATTCATTTAATCAAATAACTGATGTTAGCCCCAATAAACAGTGTATAAATACCTATTGAATTATTTTATACTCTGTATATCTATATTTGACTATTCCAATAAGTAAAGAAAAACCTCTAAAACATATCCATACAGACCCACCTCACTTCAGTCCAGATTCCAGCAGTCCGAAATATGTTCTTGAGATCTCTACGCCCTCTCATCCGTTCACTCCACAAACACCTCGTCTGACGTCGTCTCGTATCCTCCGCCGAATCCTACCAAAAAACGCACTTCAGCCAGATGGCTAGCGCAATGACTGCCTACCATACGGTTGCCGCGGTATAAATGGTCTTGACAGCCAATAGCCTAGAAAATTATCAAAATTTTCTTTTGAGCAGAAGCACCTATTTACAAGAATATTCTTGCTCATCCGACTACCATCTTGTTTTCTTCTAGTGCTATTCATTTGCATTTCTTTATATGGCCATCTCGTATCCAATTTTAAAGCACAGGTTGTGGCAGTGTATTATTTATTGATTTACCCGCCGGGCAGGAGACATTTTCAATTCTAATTGAAATTTATAGGTAGTACTAGAGTATTCATTTTCGATTTCGTCAACAAGCAAGCTGTCGATTTAGTTGCCAGCTGGCATCTGTATTTCTTAATGTTTTTTAAGGTAAATGTGGTACTGTATGCGAACACCTTATAAGATTATATTTTCATCGCCTAAGTAGTGCTAATTTCTCGATTTAGAAACCAGGCGAGCTGTCAACAACACATTTTTTTATTCTCTGTCATGGACTGTTCACCATATTTCATTTCGTTTTTGTTAGTGACCTTCTTTCGTTTTCTATCATTCCTTCTTGATTTTGTCACCAGGTTATCATATTATATTTTGTTCAAGCTCTGTCATTCCACGTCTATTTAGTCGCCTGCTTATTACTTGGTCCCCTCAATCAAACATCTTAGGTTACATCACTTCGGCAATCTTTGATTAAGTCATTAACCTTTAGGTATTGAAATCTTCCAATTTTATTTGTCATTTGTGTTTGCTAAAATAATCACTGTGGTTTATTAGAGCAACACCAGTCATGCAGATCTTTATATAGGACCTCTATTCGCCATACATTGCACTCAAGCAGGTCTGGTTGTGACCGACTCCATCTTCACCTTTCCCACCATTAAGTCGAAGGTACAAAGATCTATTATTTCAACAGCGTGTTTTCATGCATGTTGCATCGAAACTGCTTAGAATGTATTACGGTGACATTTTATTATTAGTTTCTGTGCTCTTCAATTCAAAATCATACCTTTATTACCATATCGTTTATTGGGTGCACACATTTATTTAAGTAATAACTTTGAAATCTACATATTTTGTCACATAGTTTATTTAATTTTTAGCCGCCTTTCCGAATGAAAGAAAGGCTTTTGAAATCACTTTCCATCCTGTGTGTCTATGTGTGTTAGTGTGTGAGACTGTGTGTCCCTACCCACCTTTAAATTTTTTAACGCGATTACCAAATTTCACCAAACTTGGTACACGTATAGTTCTTAGTATGGAAACTGGACTTTTATAGTTTTCGACCACGTCCTTAACTTAATTTTTAAAATGCGGCCATTTTAATATTTAAAAGGATATGTCATATCTCAAGAAACATCCAATAGATTTAAATCAAATGTTGTTTTCTGGCAGAGTATTGCGTTATTATTAAATATTGAGATCGATATTGTTGTCCACAATTTTAGATAATAACACCAAATAAAAAAACAGATAGTTTATTATACCGCAAAAATTATTAACTAAACTATAATCTAGTTTAGCAGGTATTTCATAATAATGAAAGCCTAGTATACAGTAGTGATCGAACTTGATTAGGTACCTTATTTCAAAATGGCAGCCAAACTAATTTTTTAGGTTTTTTTGTATATCCTTATACCATTACAATAATTTCGACCATATTTTATACACTGATAGTGTTTGTGAGGGGCAATATAAATACCACAACATAAATACATTTGTTGGTCATTATTGAATATAGCGCCGTACGAATAAATCAATTTATTATGTCATATGTCTGTAAGAAATTGATATATTCCTATACAATTTGGCCAACAAGTTGCTCTGATGCAGATGATGTTGTGTGGTATAATAAAGCATATCAGACAATTATTTTCAAAAGGGTGGCAATGTAGTTACTTTTAGCTTAGAATTCTATATCGTGGACACAGTGTAATCAATTCCAACTTAACTTAGTATAGTGGTTGTAGGTATTACAACTATCTCCTTTATCTACACAAAGTATATTTTGTCCTCTATTTCGAAGGAAAGCGACATGAGAATTTATATAGTTTTTATGTTATTATCTCCAGACACAATTTGCAGATTCCTACCAGATTTGGCAATCAACTAGAAAGGCAGCATATGGGGTGAAATGTAATGTTTAATAAGTAAGACAATTAGTTTAAATAATGGGTCTCTACATATTTTGGGTTAGTAAACCCTATCATTCGAAACATTACACTGATTATATCCCAAGTTGACACTTCAAATCTGAGTCCTGTAATGCAATGCATCCCAAACTAGCTAATTGTAGGAAGTTTTCTGGAATCAAGTCCCAGGTAAGGTGCATTTGTATTAGTTATTGTCTCATTACTGATTCATAAGTTTTTGATTTTATTTCTAATGTAATTGATTTCAAAGGGAAGTCAAGTCCTTGCTACTAACTAAGCTTTTAAAAATTTATTATAAAATTAATTGCAACCGTTTTGAGAAAATAAGATTTATTAGTTATGTCAGTAACTTCTGTTTTTTATCGTTCTCACCTACAGTACTATCATGTTGTAACAAACATCAAATCAGAGACTATTGCATTCTCTTTATCAGGAATGAAGGAATGCTAGGGCAAAGTGCAACAACACACCAGTGGAAAATAAGAAATTTTTTCAATGAATTCACATTTATATTTTAAACTACACACCTGAAAACAGAATCCCTACATTCTGCAAACCATTCACGTATAGTTTGACATCTGAATGCTCACTTTTCACGGAGTGAAAATTATCTGCTTATACGCAGTTAAAGACAGTTTATGACAGGAAGCTTCCAACAAGAACCCTTGCCAATAAATTCTTCTTTTCGACAAAGATTTTCTTTCAAAACCTGTACATACTTCATTCGTAGTCTTAAATGCTTGCGACTAATGGTTTTTTCCAAAGGTTGTGGCTTTTTTTGGTAAACCCTTGTCAAACATTACATTTTGTGTGTCACTTTACGAATTCTTCTATTATTTGATTGATTTTATTTCGTTTAATATGGTAAATGTATGAACATATATATTTTTATTAACAATGTTAGTCCCAATCACATGATCTTTTAAACTAACTTTGAAAGATGATTGTTTAAAGTAGAATACAATCGATATTGTTTCGCTACCAGCAAGCACATATCGTTTCTTAAATGTAAGGACGTTAAATTTACATTTCTTCTTGGGTGTCTTTAGGTTATCGCCACGTTTGAACAGTTGTTTGCACTTGTCACATCGTTGCATAGCACAGGAAGGACGATTCACACAAGTAGTCTTTTCATGCTTCTTCGCACTTTGTCCGTAGACAAATATCATGTCTCAGAAACAGCAACGAATCTTTGAAGAAGTCATCGCTGGTGACATTGCTGTAAGTGACCCATCCGGAGAAGTCGATGGTGCTTCCGGTGCAATGCCTGAAGGAGTCGCTGGCACTGTCAGCGTCACGCTCGAAGTAGTCTATGGCAGTACTGCTGTAGGTACTGTTGCTGGACCCACAACATTCGTCACAATATTTTTTATAATTTATTTCACCAGCTGAGATGATGTAGCTTTCACGTTAACTGCCGACAAACAAGACTTCTCTGCTTATAATATACCCATATGCAAGTCCTATGAAGTATTGTTGACATTCAACTAATCATATTACACAATTAATACACTCTGCGGACATCGACCAGCCAATCACCGATTTCCTACATGAATGCAACTAGCTAATAATGTGCAGGTATTTAGATATCACATGCACGAGTCAATCTATGACTTTTGCGAAGAAGTAGGTCTGCAGGAACTGATTTGGGAGCATGTAGAGTGATTGTGGAGCATGTGGGGCGATTGTGAAGTGCTTGTGAAGTATTTAGAGCGTATATGGAGCATTTGTTGTGCGATTTAAGAATATTTTTACCGATTATGTTGAATGTGGAGTGATTTTGTATTGATTTCGGAGGACGTGGTGCGATTTTGAAGCATGTGAAGCAATTTAAGAGCAATTGTAGACCATTAGGAGATATTGTGAATTAATTGTGGCGCTATTTCAGAGCATATGAAGTGATTATAGAGTATTTCTACTGATTTTGGAGCGTGTGGAGCCATTGCAGAGCATAGTGAGCTATTGTAGATCTAATGGAACGATTGCAAAGCATTAAAGAAATACTACAATAATTGTGGAGCATGTAGAGTGATTAAGGAGTAATTCAGAAGTTATTGTGGATCTCNGCATTAAAGAAATACTACAATAATTGTGGAGCATGTAGAGTGATTAAGGAGTAATTCAGAAGTTATTGTGGATCTCATTGCAAACGTCATTGTGGAGTATTTCGAGCAAATGTAGAGTAATTGTGTAGTTATTGTGTAGCGATTGTGTAGCAATTGTGGAGCTTGTGGAGCGATTGTCAAGCATGTGGTGCGATTGCGGAGCAAGTGGAGTGATTGTTGATCATGTGAAGCTATTATTGAGCAGGTGGGGTCCGTCTTTTGAGGAGTCGGTTGGCAGGAGTCAGTGACTCACTCCTTACTCAAGGTATACAGCTTAATTTTTTTGTTTTTGAAATACATACTCACTTATCATAGTTATTTGGGGCAGCGTTTTAAAATATTAGAGTAATTATACATTTGCTACGGTTATACTCTTTTAAATATTTATTGATTGTCATGTTTTTGTAATGTGTGTGATANACGGTTATACTCTTTTAAATATTTATTGATTGTCATGTTTTTGTAATGTGTGTGATAAATATAAGCATTTGAATAATTAATTCCGTTTGTGAACAGCTTTTATTAACGATTGCAGTGATCAGCTATAACTGCCTGCCAAATGTGAAAAAAAATACCTCTCATATCATGTAGGTTACTCATTATATTTTACAGCTAAGCAAACATAATTATACAAATAAACAATATTTCAATGTAATGTTTGTTTATTTTGCAAACCAAACAATTTTAAAGTAAATATTCGGAAATGTTATTTACCGGAATTTGAACATGGCATGTGTTCTCTTATTTTCAACTTATATTTATGGCTTTAATAAAATATTCTGCTTTTTCGTAATTTTCCAAATATATGGGCAGATACTTTTTCCATTTTTAACTAAAAATATCCTTATTTTCAACCATATCAAAAGAAAAACTTCATTATATAAGTCTTTACATTCTGAGATTTATATAAAAACTATCAACAATAAAATTACCACTAAATTCATTTTATGCTTATCTTAACAAGTTTTCATTTGTAAATAGATATATTAATTTTTGTAACAACAAATAAATTTTTGTTTCTTTAAGGACTTTATAAAAAATTATTTTTTCAGATAACTCCATGTTTCTAGGAAAAATTAGTTTTTTTTTCGTAATCTTTAATCTGGAGCAGATTTCCCCATAAAATATAGCACTAAAAATATTGAACTACACCAAGCGGTCTGCAAAAAAAATAGCCTCTAGACGATACGTGAACAATTTATGGAAGTCAGAGTCGAGTAATATGGAGGTCAAGTAAAACTGCGCAGGTTTAAAACAGATATCCGGGGCTCTAAATACAAATAAGCTTGATTTGTTTATTCAACTAGGGTGTTGTTTACGTAAAAATCTCATTGCACTCTTCGATCGAAGATTAACGGTAAACATTTTTGATCAACGATATTCTAGCGAATATGATGACAGAGTACCATTCACTGCGATTAACCAGGCTCTTAGGTTATTTATTTTGTACCGCTATTTAACAAAACGGTGGACAAAATAAGATAGTTGTATTATATACTGCCAGTTTACATAGTGAAGTAACATTTTCTTTAAAAATTGGAAAGATTTGGCATAATACAGCCAAAATATTTATACTTTGGATATTTTGAAAATAAATCTCTGACCTACGTAAAACATACAGATTTGTATAAACTTATATTGCGCTACTTGTTTCCCAAATTTGGTATGAATCGGTGGATTATCTCCCGAGCTATATATAAAAATTATATTTTCTTGTGGCAATATCTTATACAATTGCGCAGAAATGGGTTTTTGTGTTGCTATATGGGATGCCGTACTTGTAGTTTAAGGATACGAAGTTTGCTTGAAATTAGTCTAATGCTACTGTAGATTTTTCAAAACCCATAGAATATTTTTGTGTCCGGCTGCTGATATAGCTAAGGAGCAAACCTACTTTCCTCTTAAAGAGAGGAAATAGTTTTTAATTACCTTATTAAAAGATAAGATGATTAGAAGGCTTTGATGTCTTGTTGAGAGCATTATCATTTAAAATGAAGATGCAATAAAAGACTTATGCAAGAGTACCGAGACAATTACAAATACACGTGTGCCTTGCTCAGGACTCGATAACAGAAACGATAATAAAAATAAGATAAAAATCAATGACGCCAATTTTTAGATGTAATTAGTATAATGTTTAGTTAGATAGGCTTCACTAATATGAAATATTTACATAATTTTCATTTTGATAAAAGGTGTCTGAGCCTTTTAAATCAAGTTTATTTACATAGCCATACATCGCGCAAATCGTGTGAAGAATTTGGTTGAAATTGANTATTTACATAGCCATACATCGCGCAAATCGTGTGAAGAATTTGGTTGAAATTGATTGATTTGTCCCCAAGATATGGCACTTAAACCTTTTATACTCAGTTGGTGCTGTCTTCCAAATGGCGTAAAAAAAGCGTATGAATGCAATGATAATATTAGAACATCTCAGCATAAAATTTGCACAGATTTTTATAAATTAATAAATAGATATGCCACAATTTTCTTATTAATTATAAGGATACCATTTCTAAAATCATTGTCTGACCTCACCTAAATCATTAAACTTTACATAGACCTATGTAGCTCTAATTGTGTGCAATATTTAAGGAAAGTAAATTGTTCCGGAAATTTGGCCAAATTTTCAATTTTCTCAAATAAAAAGTTTTTACAAAATTTACGGGAAAAAAATATCTTTATGAATAATTGATGTTTCTAGTTATCACTATTTACGTACAAAATTTGGTTGAATTNACGGGAAAAAAATATCTTTATGAATAATTGATGTTTCTAGTTATCACTATTTACGTACAAAATTTGGTTGAATTTTGTTGAATTGTTTTACAGATATAACATATTAATGCAAATAATTCATAT
>NQII01016250.1:0-29334 GCA_002778355.1 Clitarchus hookeri
CTTCCGAAAAATTAACTGGACCATTGAATACACTTTACCTGTTATGTTCACAAAGTCCATACCACTCCAATATATGCTATTGAGAGGTTCAAGATGTTCGATATGGAGGATTTGAAAACACAGCCGTTCTTCACAGAGTAAAAAGATTTAATGAAAGTTTCTTATTCCTGTGACACTAATTCACTTAAATTATATTAAGTGTTTAATTAAGACGACTTGGTATTTACCTAGCGGTTAATAAACATAAATTAGAGTCTATAAAAGTTCACAGATTGACGAATTCACTTAAGAAAGGATTAGAGCAAGTTAATTTTTTTGATTTAAAACTATGACCAACCTGAACTTTTTACCGAAAGAAAAATGTTCAAATACGGAAAATCTTTACATTGTGGTTTCAAAATTCATTGAAATATCTCATACGTAGATTTGATTTTACTCAAGATAGTGTTCCATTAAAATCAAGTATTATGGCTTTGAAAAAAAAAATTTCTTCACAGCTGTTCTTCAGTTAATTAAAGACTTGAAAATACAATTATGTGTATTAATTAAGATAAATTTTATGAAGCATTTGTAATCGAGAAAGAATCTGTCAACATAGACGTGAGAACTAACATTGAATATTTGTTTCAAAAAGGTTGATGATAATAATTGATACATCACATGCTGAAAAACCAAGTAATTGCTTTTTCACTGACTGAAACAGTCATTGTTCTTATTACCTCCATTAAATTCAAATCTGTCAAGAACCTTCAGTAGAAGTAAAATTTTATGGACTAGCGATATGAATGCTCTTCGGAGCTACAGACGAAAAATAAATTTAAAGGCAAAAAACGTTTTCAAACATTTTTGAAATATGGGAATGTTTTTACTTGTTATAGGATAAGCAAAAATAAAAAAAATAGTATTAAGTTATTCCTTGGTTTTAAATATAAGTAAAAACAAAATCCAATAAAAATATTATCTAATTTAGTTGTAGCAGTACGACAAGATCACTAAACAAACATGTTACCAGCAATATTGTCCAATATCACTCATTACTAGCTTTAGTGTCGGTATTTTGTCCTATTTTATGTTGGTCACCGTAGTCCACATGCGAACTGCGACTGAGCTTGAAGACAGTAATTTTATTGGAGTTTGAGTTAAATTTTCGTGAACGTAGATGCCGGAAAACAGGCACGTTATGTCGGGCAGAAAAGGCTAAAATAGAACATTAAAATTTTGTAATAATGCAAGAAAATTTACGGGTAAATGCTTGGTTTGAAAATATTGCGAATTTGACGTCACTAATTCTATATGTGAAATACTAATATACGCGAGATATTTAGTAATTATACCAGCCTACGTTTCCAGCGGTTAAAGGTTCACATCTGGAGTATTGCATATACTTGTCAGCCATGTTTAGCTCGAACATGATCTTAGTTATTTGTGTAAGTCTTCTTTCATATAATACACCGAAAAATAACAGGGTGATTAAAAAGGCAAAAAATTAATACTTTAACTGCCACGTTACCCATGCTGACTAAACAAAACCTGCTCTGACATTATTCACATTCTCCCATGCCAGACGTATGGTAATATCCCACAATCCCCAACAGTGAAGCATTCATCCTGACCTGTACAAAACTACAAACAGGAAAAAAAAAATTATATTTTCTAACAAATATGCAATGTTAAAGTGGATTCAACCAATTTGTACTAAACTTTTCCCACGAAAAATTTATGCATACATCGTATACTGATATGTGAGGACACTTAATGCATCTAATGCAAAAAAATATAAAACAAAATATTTTTCACATGGACTACTATTTATTTGAAAAATATGTAATTAAGGAGAGTTATTCATATACATCATAAAATGTCGTTGGTCAAACATTATTTCAGAAATCTGTAAGTGACTGCTACCCAAAATTAACGATACAAATCGTAGTTAGGGAAATTTAGCTGTTCAATTAATAGTCACTATCTCAGAATTAAAGCACAAAGTTGGAAAGTGTTACTACAGTAAATTACACGTTTTAAAAAGTATTTATTAATTATTTGGAAACCCATTGCGGCGAGGCGAGCAAAATGTTCGACACTACAATTATGCAGTACGATAGCGGCAATGTTTGGGTGCTCACAGTACACAAAATAATGGATTGCAATTTGAAGTACACGTAAGATATAATCGTGTTTTACTGTATGTTTCATTGGCTGAGAAAAATGTTCAAATGTACAAGTAAANACTGCATCACGGAGGTAGGATTCGGAGCATCAACTTCGGATCTAACCAGTCTAATATTTTGAATAATGGGGCTCACGGACCTGAAATATTAACATGGCCATAATTGTGAAAATAAGTGTCTGAGCCACTATAAACACATAAGTTTATATGGCCTGCAATTACGCTACTTGTATGGAAAATGTAGTGGAAATCGGTTGATTGGTACCGAGGTAAGGAATAAAAACCATATTTTCTTAATCGGTGCCACCTTACAAAACTGCCTAAATAATGTTCCTTATTATATGAGTCTAATAGATAAAGTCGGCATAAAAAGATTTGTTGAATTTGGTAAATTTTTTTAATAGATATGCCAAATAGATTAAAATATTTATACGGCCACCATTTTGAAAATAACCTAACAATCAAATTTAAATCATAACACTTTACAGAACTTTCTGTAGTTGTGCAGATTTTGGTGAAAATTTGTTGAATTATTCCAGAAATATAGCAAAATGTTTATTTTACCCACCTGACACTACTTTTCAAAAATCCGGCAAAAGAAATTATGTGAATGCATAAATGATGCTTCTAATTAATACTGCTTGAATGCAAAATTTGTTTGAATTTTGTTGAAAAGTGTTCTAGATATATCAAATTAATCAAAATTATTTATATAAACACCATTAAAACATGCCTGCCACGCATAGACCATGTTAATATACATAATCTACTGTAGCAATAAATGGGGGAAATATGGTCTAAGTAGGTTGATTGGTCCTCGAGATATGGCACAAAACCGCCATTGTGTATGTGACGATCTCCATAAATGGAGGAAAAATGTTTATGTATTACCATATTCGATGATTGTCATAGATACTATAAACAAAGTTAAATTTTAATCTGTTATATAGTTTCGTAGATAAAACACACTAGGCTTCAATGTTTGTATAGGCGCCATTCGGAAAATAAGAGACTTACACACTTAAAACCAATAAATTAATATGGCCAACCACAGTACAACTTCTTCGCCAATTTTAAAGATATCAGTTGATTGTTTCTCGATATACGGCATAAAAACGGTATTATTTTATGTGGGGGTGTTTTACAAAATGGTGAAAAAGTGGGGATATGCATATACAATTTTGATGGATATAACCAATAGTGTCAGCATACAAAGTTAAGTTGAAATTTTTTTAACAATTTTGTAGATAAACAATTCTGAGCTTAAAAATTTATACGACTGCCATTTTGAAAATATGTGTTTTTGTCCCTCCCAATGTTTATCGGTTTGCATGGCTTGCCATACTAATTATTTGCCAAATTTGGTAGAAATCGTTATATTTTGAGATATTACATAATTTTATTTTGTCATGTGTTTCTAATTCACAAAATTGGGTGCAAAAGGGATTTTGTTTGGACGCATTTGATGGTTGTTATATAAACAGCCAGCATACAAATTTCAATTGGAGTTAATTACATGTTTTAATGGTATAACATACAAAACTAGTATAGCTATATGGCCGCCATTTTGAAAATAAGTGTCTGTCATACCTAAACAATATCAGTGAACATTATCTGCCACTTTACTACTTGTTTGCCATATGTGGTAGTAATCGGTTAATTGTTTCCCGAGATATGACATAAAATTTTTATTTATTAGTGGGGCATTATCTTACAAGATGGAGGACGAAAGAGGCTCTATGTTGACACATTTGATGTTCGTTATATTTACCTTCAGCATACAAAGTTAAGTTTGGAATTGATTAAATAATTTCGAAAATATAGCATAATGTGCTCAAATAACTAGATGGCCACCATTTGGAAAACATGTGTCTGACATTCTTGAAACATATTTTTACATATCAACTGCCGCAGTATTTCTTGTTTATAAAATCAGGTAGTAATCTGTACATTTTTCTGCGAAGTATTACAAAATAAATTATTAACTCACGTAGCACTAACTTACAAAATGGCTGACAAAAGTAGTGTTTCTTTGGCTTGTATGATGCATGTAATAGATAGTGTCAGCGTACAAAATTATTTTGAAATAAGGCGAAGGGTATGGTATTTGTGCCAAATAAACCTTAAATTACAGTGTGGCTGCCATTTTGATAAAAATTCTTTATTAAGTTTAATTACTTATATTTAGCTGGCTTATCATATTATTATTTACGTGCCAAATTTGGCGAAAAGTGATTGAGCAGTTTTCAAGATAAACATTTATGCTTTAATTTTTTCATTTAATGTTATCTTCCAAAATGGCGTACCAACAACAATATTAAGCTCTGAATTTAATTCTTACTCCTTGCGTTGTCAGCACAAAAAAGTTGGTTTACATAGGTTGAATAGTTTCCAAGGTATAAAATAATCTAAATTCTAAAATTGCCTCCATTTGGAAAGTAAAAGCCCGGCGTGGTCGAAAACTATAAACGTCATGTTTCCTTACTTATTACTGTGTGCGTACCGAGTTTGGTGAAATTCGGTTTACGCGTTCGAAATTTTAAAGGGGGCACACACGCTCGGACGCACATGCATGAACACACAAACATACAAACTCACACAGGCAGACAGGAAAGTGATCTCATTAGCCTTACTTTCCTTCGGAAAGTAGCCTAAAAATGTCTTGTCACTTGGTCGCACAAGCTTTTTGTGTTACGCGTTGCATACTCAAGATACGCACGTATAGGCCTAAGTGATTAGTATGTGTAAGAGCATTCAAATCTAATCGTCGCTCTCAATTGTGTTTTAAAACTGTTTATTAATAAACAAATTCGTAATATTAATAACAATGTTATTAACTTTCTTTGGGTTCTTGCTTTTTGTTGGAGATGGAACTACGTAATTGTTATGAATTATAATATAACGTTTGGGAAAGTAATTTTAAAATGTAGAAAAATAAAGTCAAATTCGCGGTACTCTAGTTGTCTCGGGAACTCTGAATCTAAACTTAATATTTCTGTAGCCATATCGCATCTCATGTAATTCAATTCAGGCGCTTCGCCGGCCACGTGCAGCAGCGGTATTTCTAGAAACAAAACTACTGGAATTGCATATAAGTAATGCATGTTGCAAAGTACTTTTATTCCACTTTATAGCTATTCGCGTCATTTTACCCTCAATACATCTTGTCATACAACGGCACTTTAATTATACTGAAATTACTAATGTCGATATTTGTTCCGATATCAAACTCGCTCGCACACTGTGCCAATGAGTCGTGAGTTAAATATTTCCAGGGAAGCGAGCTGGTGCACCACGCTCAATGAACTGGTTAAGGAAGCGCCGTGTTACCCATCTCTAAACTGAGGTGTCTCCGATCTCTCCCGGAAGACTACATTAAGAGGACAAAGTTCCGATTATGATCCCCATCTGATAACATTTGTATATTAATGTGAGCTGCAATGAACCGCTAGTAACAATTTACGTTGTTCTTCGATTACCTTTCGTTTGGTATGTTATTATTTTCTGCGAACTTGTGTCAGTATATCAAACAAAAATAATAACAGGAACAGAGAAGACGGAATCACTTGTTATATGTACATACACAGGCAGTTCTCTAACATGTATTTGCGACATTTTATTACTGTTACATTAACAATTTTCCTATCACAAGTAAAGTTGAATCTTAAGTAAAACAGTAATTTTAAAATGGCTTTAATATATGAAACAAAATAATTCTTTGAAGGTTGTGCAACTTAGATCCCTAGGAAAAAAATTGCATCAAATTGGTGACAAAATTTGTTATATCTGTAAGCGTACGGATCATACGGCAAGAAATCCTGGCGAGGATAAAATTGATATTTATATCGCTATTAATTTCTAACACCCAAATTTCAAATCATATATACATTTCAGTTTTTTATTTACCGGCTCTATATTCTTCAAAAACTTCCCAACGTTGTGGCCTATAACAGCTTTTATTCACACCCACTTAACTTTGGACTAATGCACAATGTACTTATTGGACAATATACAACTATATTTAAGCAAAATAGACAATTATTTGTTGGTTTAAAATTGTTCTCTGAAACAAATTTGATAAATTTACGTCTTGAATTAAATATGTCACATTTGGAAAAAGGCTTTCATCGGTATAGATAAAAATAAAACTTATGGTATGGTTTCCATAGTTTTTAGACTTTGGAAACATGTTTTATTACACTTAAACAATATGTCATTACACATATAAGACAACAAAACAGAATTCACTTAACAATCATTTTTCTATCTCATATTTCATTTAATTTATTATTTCCATCATATAACATGTATTATTTCGGGAGTGTATTATGCTCTGTACAACCTACTACTTTAATTTGAATCTAACATGATTTCATTTCTTTAAGTTTCCTCATGATGGTTTTTTACCTCTAGAGTACAGAATTACATTTAATATCCATATATGATTAAATACCTTATATTATATATTACAGTTAAATATGTTACAAGATACAATTTATTACAGGAAAATTACTTCTTTAATATGACTAGAAAATACTTTTGTATACATCAAACCTTCGATAAATGACAAGACTTTTAAAATATTCATTATTTTTTTCAAAGAAACATAGTTATGTAATGATGGTAATCGGCTCTATCTAGATGGTATGGGGAGAGAAGTATTACCACCAATCATGCTCATGCGAACGCTATTACAATATTATATTTTTTAACGTTTCTTTTATTCATAATTTACGATAACGATAATTTCATAATTACAATGCAAGTATACAATATTTGAGTGTTTTTGTCACTATTGGGATATATTCATAGATCCACAGTTTTTTCTGAGAGTCCAGTACGCTAGATGATTGACATACATTACTGATATTAAAATGTTACATTGATTTACGTATAGATGTTTGGGTTTTATAGTCACTTTATCACACCCAATAATACTTCTTTAGTTAATAGTACACACTCAGCTATTAACAACCATCTCAATGGATCACAACCATCAAATATTCTAGAACATAACATGTAAGTTGTAAACACTTTAATCAGCATTAGATTTATTTTAACAATACACATTGTTTTTTAGGAATGACAATACACATATAACACAAATGGTATTGTTTCCATTAGAGATGTATTATTACATAAATATGCTTCATATTTCCTTACGAAACGTTTATTCAGAAAACATTTGATCGAATCGTTAAACAGCTATACTAACGTATAGTGAAAGGCATGAATTGGGTAATGGTTTAGTTAAGTGTTGAACATATAAACTTCACTACACTGCGCCATTAGAAAGGAATACGCAACAACATATAATTACGATTCAGTTGCAGGTTTGACAGAAATGACCAGAAATACACGAAATGCTTACCACTGATTAATTTTGTTATTGATGTTAGATCTTTACATTAAGCTTATGTCACAATCATTACTGTGCGAGAGTAACTGAACACGAGCTGAGCACTTTGGTTTGTCGTGTACGCAGTCAAAGGACATACTCGTACTATTTTAATTGACATGACACGTGTATGCTTCTGCCGATAATACTTTATGATCTGCATTAATCCTAATATTTAAAGGAACTGAAAATTCTCCATGTTTTTAAATCTATGGCCTATTTAAAATTGTTCAACTGATTATGATCACATCGTCGACGGACTTACGATTAATTTAATATAATACTGTTGTCTCTTTGTGAGAGCAGCCCCTTGGATATCTACTACTTGGAGAAATCAGCTGCAGCTAATGGCCCGTTTGCCCTGGATGGCAGTGGAAGTACCACCCCTTGCAAACTGCTGCAGTTACAACCTAGGCACTTGCTTGTTTGAAGCACACACTCTTTTCATTTAGTAAACACTTTTATAAATTTAAATGGAAGACAACACATAGGTACACATCGCCAAGCTGTGATACAACTGCATCCAATCAATACCTGTGACTATCGGGCACGTTACCTCTCATTTACAAGAAATATACCCATGAAATAACAACTGAGTCAAAAGTATTTTAAAAAATCAGTCTTTGATGGTATACATCTGAAATGGAAGCAGGCGTATATATAATCAATGGAAGTCGCTGCAACATATTTCAGACAGGAGATAGTGAGAAGTTTTCGAGGCACTTACTTAATAAAAAGGAGACAATACGACATGCATTATTTTTACCAATAAAACTGCGCAAATTATTAAAAACGCTAACGGAAAACATACGCCGTCATTTTGTATAACATAAAAATGTTCCGAAAACTCAAAGAAAAAAACGATTAGCGAAATGATTCCGCAGTTATACGTAATGATCAAGACGAAACCGAAATGGGGAAAAGTGGGGGAAACTGAAACAAACCCAGTGGAATAACTGGTATCGCACTATTTATTACGGTTACTGGACAAAATTTATTTAAAGTAGTTAACCATAGGTTCTCAACGTAATCTACAAAAACTAAAAAAAAAACCACAATTTTAAGAATCTATTCTGCAACTATATTTTGGGGCGAACACGAAACTATTTTGTACCGACTACTTTTTTTTTTGTATCTAACGAACAGCTTTGTCGTCACTACAGAATTATTTTGCGTCCACCAAAAAGAATTGACAGTATATGTTACAACAAAATCTTTTGTACCTGCAACACTTTAACTCTCCGGTGGCCTCCGAAGCCAGTCACGCCTCTTCAACTGGCATTTCGGCGAGTGTCTTTACACTGGATGAAATCGGTCATTCAGATTCAGTGCGCTTCCCGAAAAATTACACACTGGCATAATTGTAAAATCTCTTCCACTTCTGGGGCGAAAACTTGCAAGGTATTATGCAGTGTGAAGTTATAAATAAATTGTGCTCTCTGTGCGTTTTGAAAATTTTAAAACTGTCTCTCGCACTTTCTTTTGCTCTTCAGCCATAATCTTCCACGACGTCAATCTCTAAGTCAATATATGTGAGGTAATTATTTATGAAAAATTAGACGAAAATAATACCACATATAGCCTTAATTTAAAACATTTGTCTATATTCTCCCCTAAAGTAAGTGGTTTTCTAATTAAGTACTATAATATCTCTAAGAAACTACGCGATATTAAACAACAAATTAAAGAATTATGTTAAATTGACAAAATATAATATACATAAAAAAATGTTGGGCATAAAGCCACGCCCTTTCTTAAATTAAGTTGGCGTTGCCAGTTTATGACAGTATAGAAAACATTTTAATCTGTAGTTTTTCCCCAGTTCTGATGCTTGTATTTAACAAGTACAAATTGAGTAATAAGGCCGACTTAGTGAAACACACTTAGACCAATTGTACTCGAGAAATGAGTGCACTAATTTCCAAGTGTTGCAAGTTAGTCTGCGTGCGTAGGCAACACGTCTGCCAAATACGAATGCGTGTGTGAAAATTTAATGCGACAATGTAAAGTGCTATGGGACTGTCTCGCTTTGTCTGAATTTACGAAGTATAAAAAAAGGGCTTTATTTCGTCTACTAAATATTTTTTGATGCGGTTTATAATATTGACTATATTTTTGGATTAACATGTCCATTGCATATAGCAATAGTTGGTTTAATTTATAGTTTTAAAATAAAAATACAGTATTTTTTTAATGATAGCGCCTAGAAAATTGTTTTAAAATTTATAAAATTCCATTGTGTGGAAATTATAATAAGCAAANTGTGAAAATTTAATGCGACAATGTAAAGTGCTATGGGACTGTCTCGCTTTGTCTGAATTTACGAAGTATAAAAAAAGGGCTTTATTTCGTCTACTAAATATTTTTTGATGCGGTTTATAATATTGACTATATTTTTGGATTAACATGTCCATTGCATATAGCAATAGTTGGTTTAATTTATAGTTTTAAAATAAAAATACAGTATTTTTTTTAATGATAGCGCCTAGAAAATTGTTTTAAAATTTATAAAATTCCATTGTGTGGAAATTATAATAAGCAAATTAAAAAAACCCTGTCTTCCAAATTTTAACTGAATTCCGTCTTCTTAAACTCATGTTATAAAATTTTGTTTTAAAAATAATTTTTTTTTACAATCTATACATTATAACACAATAGAGTCGTATACAAGAATATTAATTCATTAATTTAAAGGCAACCATTTTAGCACATTTACTTATTTTGTGGTTTTACACACTATTTTCCGCAAAAATTTGGAAATTTTTTAAATAGAAAACTGTATCTGCATCAACTATTGATGTATATGATAGCTACCAGCATTCAAATCTCTTTAATGAATCTAACCACATCTAAGTATATTATGTAGTTCAAATTGTGGACTTAATTTGGTGTTTCCGAGATTCGCACTCTGCGAAACAATTTAAATTACAGCGTTTTTCTTACAAATTGAAAATTTTTACTACAAATAACGCTGTAAATTGAATGCAATATCTATTATAATAGTAAAACACATTAAAATCGATCTGGATAAAATCTTCACTGTTAATAACAATAGAAAAAATATAATTTTAAAATTGCAGACTATAGCAAATAATAATATAGTGTTGAAAATAATCCTACAAAATGCAGTTGTTGTCAGATTACTTGATATAAGTCATCCTCAGTCCTCGCAATTAACTGCCATAGACGCATTCACAGGTGGCAGAGGTTTTGCCTACTCTTGCATGCATACCATTGCAGCCTTTGACAATTAGTCCACTCATATTTTGAGTACGGCTGGCCTGAATGCATTTCAGTGAGGTGACCCTATTTGTTTTGTTAATGTGTAAATATCAACTTTAAGCCAAAGAACAGGCGAAAAGCTAGTGGGTACAATGTTTTTCTTTCCACTCATAATTTCACTACCCCAGCTTTATTTATGAACGGTTTTACAGACCAAATTTTTTGTGGTTTAACATCTTTTATCAATTTAACATAATCCACAATTTTTTTTATTCATTTCACGTAGTTTTGATATATTTAAATTAATTAATTACAATATCACTGGCTTTAAGGGCGCATACCTCCCTCAGTATTCACTTAAGGTCATGAATATTATTATTTCTGTTTCATTTCACATCAGGAAACACATCACAAAGTTCGTAACAAACAGTCAGGGATACATTGTAGATCGAGTAGCGGCGTAATTTGATTTGTGAAAAAGGGAATCTTGGAATGAAGGGGCAGATTCGTTTGCCTTAATAAATAAAGACGTCCACGATACATGTTATATTATGCTGTGTGCAAATTAAAACACGCTGGCTTAGCAATACAACTTAAGAGCGTCTGTAAATAGACGGAAATATATGGCATGCGTTAATACTAGGTAGGCCTAAAACGAACGACAAAACAGCTATTTTAAGTCAAAGTGGTATGAAGGTCAGATGTGGTGAAATAATCTAAATGTTGTGAATTATACAGTTTTAGACGTACATGCAATATAACACTGAACAAATGACCTGTTGAATATAGCAATGAACAGTTTTTACCCAAGTCGAGTTACACGTGCTACCTTAAACGAAACATCAAAATTGAGTCTTTGCATCTCTAATGTGAAACTCTGACATATAGTACAATGATTTTTAGTTGTTACACACATACATTTAATACAGATAACATATCATATTAAGTTTATTTTTAGTGTTTGCGCGTATAATTTTCCCCAGAAATATAACTACAAGGGCCAAGACAAGGAGGGGTTATTTTTACCACACAGTATAATTTGGGCAATGGCTGCTGCAACATAAATTCACAACGATACATGCAAAAAATTTCCCAGAAAATTTAATTAAGTCATAACACGGAAAATAACACAGTGCCCTATTCTCTACGAAGAAGGAGATATGACTGAACTCACTTTCGCGCACTATTTCAGAGAGAGGAATAAACTTGATTCATCAACGGCTCGAATGTGTGACCGGCAACGTAAAGGTGTTGAGCGATGACTGTCAAAACTTAAAACAGGGAATAATTTTTTTTTTTGCATCGGGGAGTTCGTTGAAGGTGCGGTGGCTTCCTAGTCGTCGACGTGCGCGCGTGCGCGCGCAGCACGCGAAGGTGCGCACACGCGCAGGCCGCAGTGCCTGGGCGGCGACAGTGACTCAGAGAGCGCTGTGTTATCCTCTTGTGTTCGCCGGCCTCAAGCCTGGTTCGTCTGGCTCGAGGACGACGCGGGGCCGGGGTCGCGGGCGGCCGGCATCAGCAGCGGCTGCTCCGCTTTGCGGCCCGAGAACTCGAAGGCGGTCGTGCGGTCGCGGGAGGCGACGTCCGAATACGACGAGGCGGACGCCGACTTGGCTTTGCGCGGCAGCGTGGTCGCCTCGCCCATCGTGAACATGTCTCGCGGCTTCCACACCGGAGATCCTGCGAACAAACAGCACCCCCCCCGCCGCCGCTGCAGTCTACTCGCAGTTGTGGGCTGTTCGCCGTACACTTTCAAAGCCCTGCTTAATAGCTACTTTTACCTTCGTTGAGTATTTTTCCGCCGTATGCAATGTTAACATTGCCATGGGCCTCGTCACTTTATACATCCGTCGGTCAAGCGAAACGGTGAAATTTTTTGAAAAACAACTACTTAACAAAGCAGCTCATTTTTACAAATCGAGTCATTAAAGCAGAAAGCGAACGAAATAATTTAAGTAATCACAAATCGGCACCTTACAATTTTTATTGGCTTAAATATATGTAAATACTTTATCTCCCTTGTTACCAACTTAACTGGGCGCATGTTACTCAGTGCGCCCGTTAAAATATGTGCAGGTAGGGGCAGTAACTTTTTCCTTATGTTGACGTGAAAAGTGCTCACTTTGTCGTGAACATCCTCTACTTTACACTTTTTATATCAAACATTTGAAAAAAAAGTAACCATGAATGAGGTGTTTGATTGTTATATAAATGTGTCATGTATTACAAGTAGGGTTCTGCGAATGTGACTTTTTTCTCACGAAACGAAAACGAACAGAAAGTAATGAACTTTCGCGAAACTGAAATGAAAATAAACAATTATGTCATTGGAGCTCCGCCTTAATGAAAAATTAACGAATTTTATAACATTACAGCAAGTTAGTTTTTATAATAAATTAGTTACAAAATCAAACGAAAACCATGTAGTATAAGATAGTATGTACAACAGACGGTCTTGCCTACATTGAAATTTTCGTTTCATTTTGTTATTTCAGTTATAAAATAATGAAAACAAACAAGATGATTTAAAGAGAAACATTTACTTTCCTGGTGCAATAACACCTGAAAATTAATCGAAATCGAGAATATTCGTTTTGTTACATCTTTCAGTAACATTTATTACGGAAACGAAAATAAAACTAGTAATTTTTCGTTTTCGTTTCGGTATACCGAATATTCGCACAATCCTAATCACAAGCGTTTTATACTTGTGTTAACATAAAAGTACCTTATTTTTAGTTAAATTGAAATTTCAGTTACATTTTATCTATAAATTATAATAATTCATTAATTAATAATAAAACATATAAAACAGTGGGAAAATATGTGTGTAGGTAATGACAGTAAGTAATAGCTCTAATACAAAATATTATTACACTGAGCGCGCACGAATGCGGTGCGTTTGCCATTTGGCGTAATTTTCTAAGCTTTGTTTTGATGAGGCGGAGGAATATCCTGGAAGTAGATTTTTAGCAGTGCTTCAGAAAAGATGAAAGTAACCGTGATTGAACAATAAATAATAAGTTCTATGGACTGAGAAATATTTGCGAAATCCGTTTGGGACAAGCTGGATTTCAAAAACATGCACAATACTTTCACGTCAGTTCATCAGACACGCCCAGGTGAACTCTACAAAAGAACAAGTGCCAAATCCCGTGCCACGTGGTCCAAGTTCATGAACAGAACAATGAACAGAAAGCTGGGGCTCGAAAATAAACAGGACCGTGGCGTCCAGCTAGTTTGAAACGCGAAACTTTCCTGCCCCTAGTTATAACATCTAGCTTGCTGTAAGAGTCAGGGTTGATGGCAGGATCAACCGCGCCACACTAACCCTCACGATAACGTGACAGGGTGGGTCACTTTGCGAAACACATTTCTTACACTATTATTCAAAGTTTCTTCCATTCTTCAGAGATTGTTTCAAATGTTCAGTTGACTACACTGAATATCTGGAACATTCCTTTGAAAATTTGGGGTATTTTTTTATTATTTCTGTGTTTCACAAAGTCACCTACGTGTGTCACAAAGTGACCCCCACTCACAGTACATCATACACTCATATACCTACGATAATAATTAACAAACGGAGTGATGGTACACAAAGCAATAGGCACAGAAGAAAAATAACAAAATAGGAACTTGAGTGTAACCAGGTAAAAGGTAAACGGAAAATTAACCTGACCTGCTGGAGTCAAAGTATGGAAAAGTCACAAAACGGGTCCCACTATGATCAGATGAAAAAGCAACTTATACACCATGCACAGGAGCAGGGGTGATAATAGTGTGTGACTGGTCTTTGGCTGGCAAAGAAAAAAATAACAATAAACATTCAGTTGGCAACTCTCCCTTGCAGAGACGCTACGACCAGCTTGCATTTGGCTCAACTCCTTGTTATGTCCACCTTAGAACGGATACTCTATAGAAACCGTCTGTCCGCATACGGAACGGTGACTCTACGCGAGGTGTGTGCCGACTGTGTGCGGGCTCTACGTGGAATGTATGCCAGCCTCTTCGCAAACAGCGCGCGTACATTTGTACGTGTGTCTCTGTTTCCTGGCTGAGATAAAGAAAAACTAGGAAAAACATATCAAAGAGCAGGCTGCTACTGACCTTAGTGTTCGTGCGAAATACCAGCCCTTTTATCGCACGTGTTGGTTTTACAATTGCGCGATTGGTTTTCAGTGGCCTATGGCTGGGAAGTAAAATATACACTTTAACTAAAATTTTCAACTTTGACATTAAAATAATTGCCACGAAAATTGAGATATTTAAAGATTATTTCTCACTTTGAATACAATTCATATAATCGATTCATAAAACTTACGACTTCCTTGTTAATTTTTGTCTCTCTTTAAGTTGTACAAAATAGTATTATAACACTGTTTCCCCAATTTATTTATTTCGTATCTTCAGAATTATTAAATTTATTCTTATGATTGTGTTTTGTTTTCGATAAGCTTTTTTATTCAAAGAAATAATTTTTTTCGGCATCCAACATGAAAATAGTATACTGTAATGAGAGAAATAGAACATTTGAATTTATTTTTGAACTGGCGGGGACGTGCAGTGTGCGCCCGACAGAGATGTTAATGGAAACTCGGTATCTGACAAGCAGTTTGGTCGGGAACACAAGCATGTACAGTTCTGGCTTTGGCCGTGACGGACAACGGCGCATCCCTCACGAACTGGCACACACCTGCACGCACCACGCACATGCCCGCGCACAGATATGCTGGCGAATACTCGCCCTTAGCGTCACTACCCCACAGGTGGGAGCGCGACTTTAATTCGCTTTCCAGATTATCCGAAGCCTGTTTACGTATCGGGGGAGAAAAATTAAGCGAGGCGGAAGTTACCAGTGGACGAAGTGCAGCAATCGTGAACTCTATTACGTAGGACTAGCAACGCTCACGTATAGTTTATTTCCGGTTACTTCACACTTTTTGAATCAAACCTGCATGGGTGTTAGTTTGTTTCATAAATATGTCCTGCATTACAAACATTTCTGAAATTTCTGTAAATTTAAAGTATTTCATTTTATGATTAAATAAGACTTTTAATTATATTTGATCTATAAATTACAATATTTCATTTATAACTGATATGAATAAAACCAGGTATAATATAGGTGTGTTGGTAACGTCTAGTAAGAAATAATTCTTATGAAAAATGTTATTACACTGAGCGCGCACGAATGCGTTGCTTGGTCCCTTTGGTATAATTTTATAGTCTTCGTTAAGTTTCGTGTGCACGAGGCGGGGGAATAGCCCGAAAGTAGAACTTAAGAAAAGCTTCAGAATAGTTGGTAGTAACTGCAAATAGACTATAACTGGCCTCGCGATAAGCAGCAAATCAAGTAGAGATCGCGTCCTAGATCTCGTACAAAACTTAACATTGCTGTGAGAAATAAATATGCTTGTAGGAACCATCTGGACTTTAAATAGGGATAGCCACCAGAAAGGTTGTAGGTATCATCTAAATATTGTTGACATTGATGGTTATTACAACAGAGATGTTTATTGTATTCCTCGTTTGCCATTGTATTTGCTACTGTGCATAATATTTTGCTACAGCAGAGTAAAGCGTTCCTATTACACAACAGACAGTACATCAAACAGAACCACTTCAAAAGTATTTGGATTTTTCATACAACAACCTAAATTGTAATAAACTAACAGCATTATCTGTTGCAATAACTGAACAGTTCTGGTGTCGGTTTGAGGGTAGACTATTATGTTATTGCATTCTTCGTTTTTGTGGAAAAAACACAAATATTGTTGAAGTTGTTCTCTTTGAGGTAATACATATTGCAGTAGGAACACAAGGCTATGCTCTAACAACCACACGTACTGTAGCAAATACAATCTCACACAGTTCTACACCGAACAGTTCTGTTGGTAATATGTTCATAATATTTAGATGATACCTACAACCTTTCAGGTGGCTGTCCCTATTTTAACAGTCTAGATGGATGCTTTAACCATATTTTTTCTCCTCGGTGTGCCATTAATTAGTCGTCTTGTCTCATGATGTAATTTTATACAAAACTATCTTATCGTTACACCAGTTCCTACTAAAAAAAACCCGGCTACATTAGCCACTAATATTGAACATTTAACCAGACGTAAATCACAAAATGGTACAGTCATTAAAACATACATTTAGAGGAAGATATCCTTTTTGGATGTGGATGTCAAACGTGCTCGATTTACCGCGAAGCTCTGATTAATTATGAAATTGGTAGTCCAGAGTTCTTAAGAAATTCAAAGTCAATAGGCCGCCTGTAACGCGAATTCCAGCGGCTCACAACAGCAAAATGGTGGTACTGGCCACCAACATGGCGCAACGCCGTTCGCCAATCAGCGCATGGTAGTTAACTTGCCAGCTGCGAGACCAACCAATAGGGGATGTTCCACAAACGTGCGGAGCCCAACGGGACACAAGACCCAGAACCTCGTGCAGCCATTCGAAGAATGGATACGGCCACTTCAAAGGAACCGCAACGCCTTGCACTTCTGTGAAGAGTGAAGAGATTTGGGCGGCTGTTGACAGCGAGGTCTCGAGNTCAAAGGAACCGCAACGCCTTGCACTTCTGTGAAGAGTGAAGAGATTTGGGCGGCTGTTGACAGCGAGGTCTCGAGAGCCGATGAGGATAATTGAGGTGAATATGCAGCAGCGCCGGAATGTAAGGGCGTGGGAAACGGGAGATACCCGATAAAACCCACCGACCAGCGGCATCGTCCGGCACGATTCCGAAAATCGAAAATCCGGGAGTTGCGCGGACGGAGATTGAACCCGGTTCGCCGTGGTTGGAGGCGAGCAGGCCAACCGCTCAACCACCGTGGCCCCTTTCACTTCTGTAACTTATACTTACCTGTTCTGTGTTATGGTCCTATCACTGTGCTAGCCAACAAAGTTTACACAAAATGGACTGTAAAAAATGAGTTGTAAATTTACANTGTTATGGTCCTATCACTGTGCTAGCCAACAAAGTTTACACAAAATGGACTGTAAAAAATGAGTTGTAAATTTACATACATATATATATTTGAAATAAATTTTTTTTATGTGTAATTTGTTTAAAAAACTACATTATGTGTAATTGTAATTTTTTTTCTCAGGGTTCACAAGTTAATTTTAATTGCTCAATTTTAAGTTTGAGTGAAAAATTAAACTCTTCTTTTCTTAGTAATACACGGCATTTGAAGTTTAAAACTTAAATTACATTTTAACTGTATATCATTTATTTTGAAGTTTTACAATAATCAGGTATGTATAAAGTACGTTAGTTAAGCAGCTGTTACATACGTATCAATAATTCGAAGGAACGGGGAATCATTGCCACAGTGTGATATTCATTGCCGTACCTTAGCATACGACATAAGACGCGGTTTAATTTTTTCTAATTCATTCGTGTTATGAGGTGTGGACTTTGAAAATTTTTTGCACAATAAATTACCTTANGCGGTTTAATTTTTTCTAATTCATTCGTGTTATGAGGTGTGGACTTTGAAAATTTTTTGCACAATAAATTACCTTACAAGTATTTTTGATGTTTCTAACGAAATTCATACAATTTTTAATTCATAAATATTTTTGGAGGTGTGTGGGGTTGTGCCGCTGCACAAAACTTATAGAACTTCACGCGCTGGCAAGGATCTGGTGTCGGTTTGAGGGTAGACTATTATGTTATTGCATTCTTCGTTTTTGTGGAAAAAACACAAATATTGTTGAAGTTGTTCTCTTTGAGGTAATACATATTGCAGTAGGAACACAAGGCTATGCTCTAACAACCACACGTACTGTAGCAAATACAATCTCACACAGTTCTACACCGAACAGTTCTGTTGGTAATATGTTCATAATATTTAGATGATACCTACAACCTTTCAGGTGGCTGTCCCTATTTTAACAGTCTAGATGGATGCTTTAACCATATTTTTTCTCCTCGGTGTGCCATTAATTAGTCGTCTTGTCTCATGATGTAATTTTGTACAAAACTATCTTATCGTTACACCAGTTCCTACTAAAAAAAACCCGGCTACATTAGCCACTAATATTGAACATTTAACCAGACGTAAATCACAAAATGGTACAGTCATTAAAACATACATTTAGAGGAAGATATCCTTTTTGGATGTGGATGTCAAACGTGCTCGATTTACCGCGAAGCTCTGATTAATTATGAAATTGGTAGTCCAGAGTTCTTAAGAAATTCAAAGTCAATAGGCCGCCTGTAACGCGAATTCCAGCGGCTCACAACAGCAAAATGGTGGTACTGGCCACCAACATGGCGCAACGCCGTTCGCCAATCAGCGCATGGTAGTTAACTTGCCAGCTGCGAGACCAACCAATAGGGGATGTTCCACAAACGTGCGGAGCCCAACGGGACACAAGACCCAGAACCTCGTGCAGCCATTCGAAGAATGGATACGGCCACTTCAAAGGAACCGCAACGCCTTGCACTTCTGTGAAGAGTGAAGAGATTTGGGCGGCTGTTGACAGCGAGGTCTCGAGAGCCGATGAGGATAATTGAGGTGAATATGCAGCAGCGCCGGAATGTAAGGGCGTGGGAAACGGGAGATACCCGATAAAACCCACCGACCAGCGGCATCGTCCGGCACGATTCCGAAAATCGAAAATCCGGGAGTTGCGCGGACGGAGATTGAACCCGGTTCGCCGTGGTTGGAGGCGAGCAGGCCAACCGCTCAACCACCGTGGCCCCTTTCACTTCTGTAACTTATACTTACCTGTTCTGTGTTATGGTCCTATCACTGTGCTAGCCAACAAAGTTTACACAAAATGGACTGTAAAAAATGAGTTGTAAATTTACATACATATATATATTTGAAATAAATTTTTTTTATGTGTAATTTGTTTAAAAAACTACATTATGTGTAATTGTAATTTTTTTTCTCAGGGTTCACAAGTTAATTTTAATTGCTCAATTTTAAGTTTGAGTGAAAAATTAAACTCTTCTTTTCTTAGTAATACACGGCATTTGAAGTTTAAAACTTAAATTACATTTTAACTGTATATCATTTATTTTGAAGTTTTACAATAATCAGGTATGTATAAAGTACGTTAGTTAAGCAGCTGTTACATACGTATCAATAATTCGAAGGAACGGGGAATCATTGCCACAGTGTGATATTCATTGCCGTACCTTAGCATACGACATAAGACGCGGTTTAATTTTTTCTAATTCATTCGTGTTATGAGGTGTGGACTTTGAAAATTTTTTGCACAATAAATTACCTTACAAGTATTTTTGATGTTTCTAACGAAATTCATACAATTTTTAATTCATAAATATTTTTGGAGGTGTGTGGGGTTGTGCCGCTGCACAAAACTTATAGAACTTCACGCGCTGGCAAGGCGACTTCTCTGTTATTTACTTTGTTCGTCCTCGTAAATTTCAGCTAATAATTCTGACAGACAGACAACATTTCGTTTCGCCACCTAAACGCAGACCACTCCAATGTTCCGTAATAAAAGTGTATTGTGAATTACAAAAGCTTTGCAAATTTTCACACAATATCTGCTTACAGGTATCTTCCATCTAACAACGCGACGAAGCGTGAAATATAGCCCCCGTAACAATCCGCAATTCGCAACTGATTTCAAGTGAAATCGCTTGAACTGTCACTGAAGTTGCTCAATTTTCGCTATTTCAGGTTTAGATGCAAAGGAACAATTTGAAGTGACTGTGACTGTAGATTAACCTGACCAGTTTTTGTCTGATTTTGCACTTTAATAAATAAACAAAGCAATTTTGACAGTGATAAAACCTAACATATGGTAGACTATAATATAATGTAACCTTATCTAAAAAACCTTATTCAATTTACTATAACCTTACCTATTTTCCATACATGTTTCAGGTGAATGGTTTATTTTCAACGTGTCAGGCAGAAGCTGACTGAGAAACAGAATGTATATTATTAATGGGAGAAACAGAAGACAGAAGACCTACCAGCCAAAAATTTCATTCAAATGGTTTTGCAGATCCCCCAAAAACTAACTTGCTATTTTAAGGAAGTGTTTAGACTTGAGTAGTCATGGTAGCTTTCCCAAATATATTAAGGGAAGAGTAAAGTGCATAATTTAGTTCCCATATTTATAAACACACCTCAAAAACAATTTTGCACCACCGGGGTTGCTGAGTTCCTCGGTTTCTCAAGGCGCAAGAGAAATTATGGAATGAAAATACACATTGTCTGTACAGAATACCAACCTGTCATTCCGGTATCTCTTTGTAATGCGCCTATTGTCTTAGAGAACACAATTCGCGAACAACCGAATAACTGGTGGAGCAAAACGTTTTTGAGATCTATTGTTAGCAGTTCTACATTTGCAGCCTGATATGTATATGGTAAAAATTTCCGTAGTATGTAGGGGTTAAAATTTTTTTTCGCAGTTCAGAAAGTTAAATGAAAACATATTTACAGTTTTAAAATATAGTAGTCTCACTAGGCGGCCACGGTGACGCAGCGGCTAGAGTGTTCGCCTCCTACTGAGGCGAACAGGGTTCGATTCCAGGCGGGGTCCCTCACGGGATTTTCGCACGTGGAAATCGTGCCGGACGATGTCGCTGGCCGACGGATTTTCTCGGGGATCATCCGTTTCTCCCGCCCTTACATTCCTGCACTGCTCCATCCTCACCTCGCCTTACCCTTGTCGGATCTCAAGATCCCGAGATAAAAGAGTCGCCCGTACCTCTCGAACCGTCCACTTTACGCCTGGCTTGGACACGGCAGCTCACCTAGATCCTTAGTGACGAGTGGCTGGTAGTTCTCTGGCTGGTGTGAAGACTGAATGAGGCGTGCCTGGCTGCCTGTGCTGCCGGCTGACAAAGTCGATGTGGTACTCAGACTCAGGTGGTTCGGCGTCCTGCCCAGGGAAGCCTTGTTCTTGCTCGCGACTGTCGTGATGGGCTGACTCTCCTCTTCGCCTTCCGACTTGGTGCCGGGGTCGCATTCGTTCCTTCCCTTTTCCACTGTGTTCATCTCATCTGCCAGCATCACATTACACATTCTGACACATGCACTGGGTTCATCTCATCTGCCGGCATTGCATTACACATACTGACACATGCACTGTGTTCATCTCATCTGCCGGCATTACATTGCACATACAGACACATGCACTCCGTTTATCTCATCTGCCAGCATTACATTACACATACTGACACATGCACTCGGTTCATCTCGTCTGCCGGCATTACATTACACATACTGACACATGCACTGGGTTAATCTCATCTGCCGGCATTACATTGCACATACTGACACATGCACTCCGTTTATCTCATCTGCTTGCATCATATTACACATACTGACACATGCACTGGGTTAATCTCATCTGCCGGCATTACATTGCACATACAGACACATGCACTCCGTTCATATCATTTGCCAGCATCATATTACACATACTGACACATGCACTGCGTTCATCTCATCTGCCAGCATTATGTTACATTTACTGAAACATNGCATCATATTACACATACTGACACATGCACTGCGTTCATCTCATCTGCCAGCATTATGTTACATTTACTGAAACATGCACTGCGTTCATCTTATCTGCCAGCATCGCATTACACCTACTGACATATGCACTGAGGCAGGCACGTATAGGCTGTTCACGATTAATCAAGCACTTTTAAAAGCCCTACGTAGGACCTATTTCTCTTCCCGTCTTAAATCTTTCCGCTTTCCATAAAATTAACATTGCCATGGGCCTGTTCACTTTATGTTTGCGCCAATCAAGCGAAATTTTGAAGATGTTAGGAACATAAATGTCTCGCTATTATGTCAGTTCGTTATCTTATATGCATGAAAACATCACGATATAAATGAAATATATTCAGTCTCTACAAATGTGCCCATAACTTANTCGTTATCTTATATGCATGAAAACATCACGATATAAATGAAATATATTCAGTCTCTACAAATGTGCCCATAACTTTATTAAAACACGTTAAGGTTTCCTCCTACCTGGAGTTTCACTGTAAAACAATTGGGAAAATTACCTGACAATTGTAAGGTAATATTCGCAAACTTGTTTGGGAAACACATTTTTCTTTACACGTGAGATAGAATTACCACACTCTAGAGTAAAATTCACGTACATAGCAGTGGAAAATCCCATACATGAATAGGAAAATTACCTTAAGACGTGTGCATTTTCTCAGCACTGTCTCACAGCTAAGNAGTGGAAAATCCCATACATGAATAGGAAAATTACCTTAAGACGTGTGCATTTTCTCAGCACTGTCTCACAGCTAAGTGGGAGAACGGGTGGAAGAAAGAAAACGAGGCGCCATGTTGGACAGCTTGTAGGACCTATATTCCTCAAGGAAGACATAATACTTAGAAATAAAAATTAATTTTAAGTTAGAGAAAATCTGTAAAATACAATATTATAAAATAGTAACAAATGAAAAGATTGTAAAAAAAGGAAATAAGAAAATTGTTTTAAGAGAGAGTGACAAACGGATAACCTTTTATTCCCGTGTTCAAATTTCAATATACGTAGTAATCTATACTTGCATAATTTTAATGTCAAGGAAATCATTAAAACACTTGGAAAGGTATTGACTTCAAAGCACTTATAAAGCCATCAAAGAAATTTTACACAAACTTTGATCTGTACCGCACAAAAGTAACTGAGCAAACTGCTACAAAAAATAATTATTAATACCAGTTCAAGGAATAAATAATTTGTCAAGCTGCTCTAAGATAGGGGGAATTTTCAAGCTAATAATAAGAAATATTTTAGGGAAAAAATTATATTACTATTTCAAGTAAAATTGTTGCATACAACTTAAATAAATACTTAATTTTCGTGGTGGGATCCTTTAACACGCTTATAATCACTACCACCGCTTTGCTATCGCCGTGGTGTAAACGATAGCGCACTAGCCTTTCGTGTTAGAGGACCATCGTTTGCACCCAGCCACCGGCCATTGTCGAGGGTTTTAGAGTTGTGGTTTCAGTTACTATACGTCAGATGATATAGGCACTTATGAAATTTACAGTACTAATACCCCAGGATATTTTTTAACATAATTTTATCATACAAAATAGTTAATATTCCATACTTGCATTGGATTTCCCCCCCACTTATGTCAAGTGTTCTTTCCGTACGACTAGGGAATGGTACTTTACTTGTTACGTATATTTACGCTACTTTCAAAAGGTAATTTTACGTTACATGTGGAGGTAATTAGTCTCTCTTACATGTAAGGGAATTTTACCCAAAAACGTTGTACAGTGTTGAACTGCGTTACAAAATGTTAGAAATTCACGTATATCTGCGAAAATATTAAACACGCGTGAAATGCAGGTCTGCGTAAAGAACTCATTCTTCCCACGAGGGACGTTGAGTGCTTCCAAGACGTCACGCACATTAGAAACACAATTTTTGTACACTTCAAAATGACTGCAAACGGTTTTTTTTTTCAAAGCGTTGTCTCTTAAAACATACGCGTCAGGCACATCGAAAACTACTCAACGACCCTGCACTGAACCACCCTGCAGACGTTCCACCTATGAAATAATAGGTTTACGACTGGCAGTCTCATAGGAACGGCAGTGCGACAAGAACAATGCAGGTCAGTCCATAGCCTTGCGCTTAGTGGCGATGGCGTTCTTGATGCGGAGTTAGCATCGTGTCGCCTTTATCGCGCATGCGCCTCCAGGCCTCAAACGCGGAAGACAGCGTCAGGTAGTTGGGAGCCTAAAGATATGGATAGTGTCAGTGAAACTTTGGCGAAAATATTTGAAGGCAAGTTAAATTTCAAAACACTGTAGGGTCGTTTACCTATCTCGATTGGCTGAGGCACTTTTTGGCATGTCTTAACTGTTTGTACGCGAATCACGTAGGAGCAGTGCCGATGTGGCTGGTTCTGAGTGGCTCGGTGAAACATGGAAAAGCCTTTTCACTCAGACAGCAACCAACGGCAATCAACATACTGCCGATGGGTGCCTATAGTATTGATGACTACCATGTACTTATACTGTTTCGCTAAAAATCTCTTGCTCTAGATATGGAACAACATTTCCTGATTCGCTGCCAACTGTACCGCGAGTGTTCCAGTCATCGCTTACGTCAAAATGTGTGCTGACAAGGGTAGTGATATATTTTTTCAATGGTTGATTAAAAGCGTTTTTAGTTAACCGTGAACAGCATATAGGCTAGGTAGGGCTTAACGTCTGATCGACAGCGCGGTAATTAGAGATGGAGTAAGTAACTCAAAAAAGAAGAAGCGTGGAAGGAATCGGCCATGGCACTACAGTGAGGAACCATCCCAGCATTCGCCTTGAGCGATTTCAGGAAAACCGAAATCAGGATGGCTGGACTGAGAATCAACCCAGATCCTCCAACACGCGAGCCGAAAGGTTAACTACAGCGCCATCCTCTTTGATTGATTAGAACAAAATTTGCTCGGCGCAACCAAACAAATTCTTTATATAGAGGAAATAAAATATTTGGTTACTGATGCTCAGTTAATATCATTTTGTTCTCATTTGGTTGCCTCCAAATAGGTATGTTTATTTCAGTAATACTTTAGTAATAATTTCAGTAATTACTCTATATGGATTAACATGCAATCATTAATCACTAAAATTAACATGCCATGCAATTGTAACGTCTGTCTTTAAATTTTATATCACTGCTCTAGCAATTACTTAAATTTAACTTTTAAAATAATGATAACATGGTATAAAATGAATGTAAATTGGTTCAGAAGTACATATTATACCTTGTTTATAATTTGAAGCGTAGTTATCATTTACCAAATTTATTAACATTAACTTACTTTTTTTATAAAACGATTTTATAAGATACGCAATGGGAAGTATACTGTAATATATTAATATTTATATATACTTATACATATATTTTTTCATTGGCACACTATTTCTTTGTGGAATGATACGCACTGAGCAGAGCCAGCGGTTTTGAGCGAACTAATTTAAGTGCTGGTTTGTAAGACACTTGAAGGGTTTCTAGAATTATTTGGCTGCTGCAGCCGTAGATGGTTAACTTGCCTGTCTTCCATACAGCGGTATTCTCTTACTCGTTATTATTGAAACCAGAAATTTCGTTAAAAGGCTGGTAAAAAAGTAGATACGAATCTGGAACACCAGTGGGAAAAAACCAACCGTTCGTTTAATTTGTAGATACCAATTGTTTAAGATAAAGGATGTTTAACATACCAATTTATATTTATGAGAAGTGAACAAGAGACGAGCGAAAACAGAAGTCGTTGGAAAGAGATTAGTAGTGAAATGTAACATTAACGACCACATATTTTTTAATTTATTTGCGATTAATAACAAAAATATCGTAGGAATAGTATACTGCTTCTCGCCTAACAATAGTTACTTATAGGAATGCACTTATTTATCGAATAAGTAAGAAAGGCAGCTTGACTGTACTGTATAACGCGACGGATGACACAACCTACCCCACCACAGCTACAGTAAAATGCATACACCTATGAGAATCCGCTTATATTTAAAAAAAAACTCTTGTCAGATTTTCAAAATAATTACGTCACTGAACTCGCTGCTTAGTAAAATGTAATGCTTTCAGGTGTAATGAGAATATTCCCATAAAAAAAAAACAAAGTTGACATCGTTATCTCAGTAATTAGTTACATCTGTGAACATACACAGACGGTGTATTATGAGCCTCGTTGTGCCATTTAAGAATTTGAAATTAAAATTTGGATACTTTCAGCGGTTTGGAAGATGTTTGGGGAAACATATTATCTGAAAAATCCAGTATAATGAAAATAAATCATATTGAAACAATGTATTTTCAAAAATTTTTACTTGGTATTAAATTAGGTATAGATATTGTTGGACAACGCGTTTTTGCTTTACATCAATTACAGTTATCGTTGGAAAGTGTTAAAAAAAATACCACTATTAAAAGAGTACCGCTACTGGTTATTCTGAACTCAGTTACTGCAAGAAGGACTGGCGATATATACAGCTACTATACAGGGAAAAGGAAGAGGTTTTGTTGCTTTTGATTTATGGTTCACCATCTCATCGACCGTAGACGGAATGAATTTCCCAGTCAATCCTGGTCGAGGGAGTAATCGGCCGTGGCTTGTACTCAGAAGTCGTCCCAACACTGGCCTGNGAATTTCCCAGTCAATCCTGGTCGAGGGAGTAATCGGCCGTGGCTTGTACTCAGAAGTCGTCCCAACACTGGCCTGGAGTGAGTCCGGAAAATCGACCGGAAAAATCTAAATCAAGATGACCAAACCGGGGATCGAACCCAACAATATGTCCTGCACATTTCGTAGTAGTTATCCTCGCAGCTCAAGCCACCTTTCAATCATTTGTAGCGTGAGAGTAAAATCTATAATACTGAGAGTAATTGCTGAGGTCGTGGTCGGAAAGTATTCACACGAGCCCAGAACCTCGGTCTGTTTTTGTATAGCGAGTGTTTTCTGAACCATTTTTCTGCACTTTTTTAAATGCCACGAGAGTGGTCAGATAACATATTTTGCAATTTACACCCAAATGCGAGTCTAGTTGACAATACGTTACCTACCTTGGTGAGAGAAAGAGGATATCGGCCAAACTTAAATGTTAAAGGAAGTTGCAGTTTAACAAGTACTCCTAGTCCNCCTTGGTGAGAGAAAGAGGATATCGGCCAAACTTAAATGTTAAAGGAAGTTGCAGTTTAACAAGTACTCCTAGTCAGGAAATATTAACACCAGAGATCACTTACATAAAAGGCAAATTGGAAAAGAAATAGCTTATGTTTAATGCTGGACTCACATAGCCCCGACGATCACGGCATGGCACATTATACGAAGGTCAGGATATTTCGGCACCATTTACCTGGCACAAATTGAATAAACTAGTTTCAAGGGCTGTGGACGGAATGGAAATTGGGGAACACATGTTGCTGACGAAAGAGTGCAGGTATTAAATAAAAGCATGACGATGTATGAAAGTTAAATTCGTAAGCGGGAAGATGAAAATAAATTTTATCGTAAGGAAAGTTTTCGTACCATTAACAATGCTGTACACCATATTTGTCGTGCTGCACGACACAACAAAAAAACGGAAATCTTTTATACGCTTAATCTGAACCTGCTGATAGTGCGATAATTATCGCCGCGCCAGCGTCTAAAGCGTCTTTTATTAGGCTGGGGCCGTTCTTGTCGGGGCTATGTGGCCCCGGCATAAAGCCCCTGTCACACTGTCCAATTTTCCCGTCAAACTGCTTCCAATAAGTTAGATCGAATGAAGTTGGACAGTAACGACGTCATCGAAACGTCACAAACGCCGTCATATTTCTCTGAGAAAGTTGGGTGGTTTCAGTTTCAATCAAACATTTGAATATTGGACCAGTTCTAAAATTTATATGATGTTTAACGGTTCCAGCCAATCAGAAACGTGCGAGACAAAAATGGACGNTATTGGACCAGTTCTAAAATTTATATGATGTTTAACGGTTCCAGCCAATCAGAAACGTGCGAGACAAAAATGGACTTCAAGAAACTTAAAAAAACCGAACAGTTTATGGAAATGAATTAGGTTAAGAAGATAATAATTTTTAGTACAAGCTGTATGGGCATGAATGCTATTTTAAGTAAATATTACAGATAATCTGACGGACTCAGAGGCACTAAATTTCATTGTGCCGGAAACATATCTGGTAAATCTAATTTTTATTTAGTAAAGAAGCAAAAATAAATTACATAATTCTTTATGTTTCTGGACTGCATTAAAAAACTAAATCAATATTTCACAATGAAAATAAGTTTTAAATAGTAATTCAAATTAGATTCTCCGAGTAAAAAAGATTTACAGTGTGACACGTTTCCAAAAACATTCGAAATTATTTGATAGCAATAGTTGGAAGGAAAAATGTAGTTGTGAAATACATTTGAAGGGGGAAATAGGAGAGTGTGACTGGCGCTGTAGAGTAGCAGGTCGGGCAGTGAGGCGTGTGGACGTACGGCGGGCGAGGGGCGTACCAATACCGTCGCTGACGGTCTTGCTGCGCGATCGGAAGGCCGCGGGCGGGACGTCGCTCAGGTCGTCGGACTCGCGGCTCGACGACGCTGCGTTGTCGTAGTCGATGTTGCCGGCCGAGTGCCGCTGAGGGCCCTTGAGCGGCTTCTTGGTCTTGCCGAGGGTGTGCGAGCCCTGCACGACGAGCACGCCGCGCACGGCAGCGGGCTCCGTCGAGGTCGCAGCGCTCGTCATCGTAGAGGCGGACGACGAAGCGGAGGCAGGGACGCCGCTCGTCGACGACATGGAAGCCGACGATGCGAGTATGACGGTGCCCGTGCCCACCAGCTTCGTCACCGGGATGCTCATGTTGCGCACGCTCTCCCGGATGATCTGGCGGATCGTCTTGAGGAAGGCGTTGCGGAAGTCCGCCGTGCTGCAACCACACCGGACAAGGCGGGTGAACTCTCTGTGCTGTCCCCGCAATCGCAGTGGAAATGCGCAAGTGAAACGCTCTCCTTTCAATGTTAAAGAACATACAC
>NQII01016251.1:0-16442 GCA_002778355.1 Clitarchus hookeri
AAGGAGCACAAGCCAACAGCGAAATTATTTTACGGTGGTGGAAAATCATGAATGTCAAACACCCAAACAAAGGAAAACATTTGAAAGACTTGTACACGCAGCCCTCAACTCTTTCTCCAAGCAACCGATACATTGAATTCCTTGAAAACGTGCTGGTTTGGATGGTGCTGTGGAAAGAATCCTACTTGGAAACTGCAAGGGGATACACAATTGACCCCGACACATACCACCCATGCCCTACTCAAACTTGATAAATACCGCAAGATAGAATTGAATTGAATTTTATCCCAGGTGAAATATAGAATGTTAGCTGGCAGTCAGTACAACACATCAGTTAGACAAGTCTTAGAATGTGAAGCAAAGCTAGGACAGTAGGATTCTCTGCCATTAGTTCTGAACTCAAGCAAATATGGTTTCATAGAAATAAGNGTGAAGCAAAGCTAGGACAGTAGGATTCTCTGCCATTAGTTCTGAACTCAAGCAAATATGGTTTCATAGAAATAAGGCAAAATTATTCATGGCATTACCGTAGGTGGAAAAGATTAATGTGAGTTGGAGCTAGTAATAGCAGTACTAACATATTTAGCTGGGTATTGTGTTTACAGACTGTTGAAGAAACTCAAGCGTAATGCATGTCACTGGCTTAGTGCCTGATAAATACTTTCATAAAAAAACTGCATCGTAGTGGTTTGCAATATCTACACCCGGATGTTGAGAGCATTGAAAATCACAAGCAAGTTCCTGTCATGATCACCACTACGCAGCTCAAAGAACCGTCATATCTCAACGTGTACGATACTGGACAGACTTTAGAAACTGTAATACAACCTATTGTGAACATGTCTTCAAATGCACTCGAGAAACTTATTTCAAGAATAATGATACCCGAAAGAGAAATCATAATAATAATAATAATAAATATATACACACTTCAACTCTTACAAAAAGGAAAAGTCCGTTCACAGTGTAAATTGTATGTATTATAGTTGGACACCACCATAAATAGTAAAATTTTGAAAAACCATTAACTTGAGCAAAATAATATTAAACTACTTACAAAAAAGCAATGAAAGTGTTTCCAAGTGCTATTTTAAATTAAATAAACATTTAATCTGCAAACTAATCACATTTTTGTGATTTCAGTTAATCAGGAGTACTAACAAGAGATCACTAAATATAAAAAAAAAATCAAGTGCGAGACATTCGAAATTTGGTCAAAAAAATGCAAACACTCGCACATATTTGATATTGCAAAAAAACTGGCTACTTTAGTGGGCACAAAAATATAGCAGCATGCACTTAATCGGAAAATACAAGCATGATCATTAATTACTACCATTTTACTTAGCTTAAGGCTGGTTCTTTTGTCAGTCATATTCCCTTATATTGAGAAACTACTTTCACTGCTTACATTACAGGCTGGAATCCTTATAGATTTCAGTAATTCTAATCGATTAACAAAAAAATTAATGAAAATGTTTATCACATTTATCATGTATTGTTCTTTCAGTGAAGTTACAATGTTTGAGGTATAGTAATATGAATGTTATTTCTGCATCAGCAAAAATTTCTACTGAATCATTAAAACCACAACACATCAAAAAAAAAAAAAAAAACTTATAAATGTGATAAACTTAAGTTCCCTGCCCCACCAATAAAATTAAACTGCACCAGATACAAGTTATCCTCACAACCTGCATCCAGGATAATTTTAAAAACATGTATACATAAAACTCAACAGAAAAAAAAATATTTGGAAATACCATAGATATGGAGCATACTTGCCGCATAACCTAGTAGCAACAGAAAATTTATTTTGATACCATAACCAGGTTACATTAATTATGCCACGAAAAGTGAAAAATGACTAAATGCAGACAAAATTAGTTTATTTCCTAAACATAGCAATATCTCTTCGGCAGTGTATTCAATATATTGATTGTGTCTGCTTCACGATCCCGACCACATATTGAAACAGTTTATCGAATAAGCATTGTAAACATGAGGATTCACAACCGAAATGTATTTTTCTCATATATTTGTAGTATTTTGCTGTTTTTCGCAAGGTATATCATGTTTGTGTGAAACTGTGTATTTTAGATTTATTTCATGAAAACAGGTATTTGTATGTATTGCATTATTTCATTTTCAAAAGGTATGAAATTTTTTGGTTAGATTGCATGCGGTGTCTGATTACAATAAAATATATACGGATTTTTGTGATGTTTTAAATTTGAAATGGTTTTCTCTCTTACTTACAAAAACACTAATACAATACTACTTTTTTTTTAAATTCCCATTTTCATTGTGTTTAATAGTTAACCTTTGTTCACAGCTCTCATTATACTCAAAGTGAAGTTTAAATAGGTCAGAAAATGTATTTTATTGATGTAAATGTCATAACCCTCATCCACTGAAATCCCACATGTATTCAAACTTTTTGACAGTTCCCTGAAAAACAAAAGATGGGAGACTGCTGTATATTGTTACCTCGGTGAGATCAAGGTATCAGATTTCACATTGTTACCCTAGTTGTCAAGTGTTCATATTAAATCAAAACTACCCACTCAACTAAATCCTCCTATTTGCTACAAAATCAGTAATAGACAGGGTCCCACTTTTGCGTTCATTAAAATTTCACCATTTCACCAAACAAATATTTTCATTTTGTCAAATTTTATAGCAAAAAAAATTTATGTGTTATAATTATAACACGAATCTTTTGTTTTTGTAAAAATTTAAATCGAACTAAATGGGATTTAATATTCATTCATTTTAATCAGTACATATTCAAGTAGAAAACATTCAAAAAAATTTATAGTCCATCCACAGTTTCTTTGAATGTTTTGAAAAGAACCTTTGAAAAATTACCATGGGAGTAACATGTCAACCTGTTTTTTTTTTTTCAATAACTTTTAAACCACAAATATATAACTGTGATTTAAGTTAAAAGTATTATATTCTTCAATAAATGAAACTTTAATTTAGTATCTTCTATAACTTATATTTATTTCTCATTCAATACAATTTAAAAACAGTGTTTGCAACGGCTGGCAAGAAATAGCTCACAATTGAAATATTGTTTAATCCTAGTTGTTTGGTATGCTAATTGTAAATCAAACTTTGCCCATAGAGATATTTGAATTTTTAGGTAGCACTGGAATAAACAATTTCACTGTTACAGTTAAAAATACCAGCTCAAATTACAGTGAATAGGCCCTAATGACATGGTGTTTTTTCAACAGAAGAAGAAACTTCAAATAGGCAGTCAGCGGAGCTGAGCTTACCGCCCACTTCAGCAAGTTTTGCACCGCTAGTCTTAGCAGAAAAATTATGTCAATTTTAGCATATTTCATACTTATTACAGCAACAATAATGATTTTTGAATTTGTAACTTACAACTGAAGAGAGATTTTAATAGTTGAATACTTAAAATATATTAACATGTGATCGCAGGAGGGTTACAAATCCATGGTTGTCAGAAGCGACGAGTGGCGACTTGCTGTTCAACAAAATATTAATTTTTCTTGCCCTGAAAAATACTTTAGATCAGTGTCGTGTCTCGTGGTCGTGGGAGTTGCACTGGCCCGGTGTGTATGCAAGTGCAAATATCAGACGTGCGAAATTAAATTTTTTTTAACGTAAACTGTTTTTAGGACTAAGTTAATTATTTAAATTCAAGTCTGTTTACTTATCATAACCTCGTATAATTGCCCTAGGTGTTTGAAAAACAGTAGTGTAAGGTGCTTATGTTTCTGCTATTTCAACGTTTGCCAAGATCCCAACAAATTACTACGCCAGACCAGAAAATTTTAAATACTGTATGCAACCAAAAATAAGACAATATTTTTTACTCCAAACAGTATTTCAAAGTTTGGGGGTTGTCTTACAATTAACAGCAAACTGTTTCAACCCACAACACAGTGTGTACATACCCATTCAACTGCCTATCACATCACACGTAAATGCATATATTTTTCATATAAATAGAGACTCAGTTGATAATGCTAAATATAATTCAGTTATGTCTAAACTTTCCTATTTACATATCTGTCATAGAATTAACCTTTCGCTGCTATGTAAACAATGGTGGCATTATGGAATTTAAAACATGAAACCCATAGATAACACGGTACAAAAGCATTGTGCACTTCTTACTCTTCCATACCACATCCGTGTTCAAAACTACCAACAACCTGCAGTAAATGATGCATGGTTCTGCTTCCACATGGGTGGCGCTACCTGTACATATTTCTTTCTACTGTCTAGTACTTTAGTATTACTTTTTTTTTCTATGGTCATAATTTTTTCCTGGCAGTGTAAACAGAAATCTGGAATTGTTTGCTGAAAGAAAAGCGTTTAAATAGTGCCACATATGTTTTTAAAAAATTTAATACTAGCATTTATTATAGTGTATATTTATAACATCAGTCACTCATTTAGTATTTTAATTTTATGCAGTGATTTAAGCAATAATATTAAAAGTGATTCAGCTTTTATTTATATAATTCTATGCAATGACTCTTTAAGCAAGAAAATTAAAATTGTGAGTAAATTATTTTTCTTGAAGCTTGATCTCATAATATGGGGGTAGTCTTATTTTCGAGCGAATACAGTAAAAAATTAAATAACTCTAGCAAAAACTAAGTACCTATGCAAAGAATATGAGCGGAATGAAACTTACGGTAGGCCTATTTGCGTGCATGTTCACTACTATCTTTTACGTCGCTATGTACAAAAAATAAGCAACACGAGTTGGCGTTTGAATTTACTGTTTTTTTTTGCATTGGACTGGTTGCTCCTTAGTTTCAATATTTGTTCCAACTGAGGCAGATATTTAAAATAAATACCCTACACATATCAATGAACAAGAGGTTAAATACTAGAATTGTTCCGATACCGATCAGCCGATACTTAACCTTTTTTAAATGTATCTGTATCTGGTCGATATATTAGTGTCGGTAATAGACAATGAAATCAGGTTATTGCTTTATTTAGCCACAAAAATTATATAGCGTGGGAAATTTTACAATATTAATCAGCCCTGCCGTTTTTTTTACAGAATTTTAAACCAACAGAAAGACCTGGATAATGGTGAACATCACAGACTTTCTACCACGGTACTCATGACTCGCTTACATCTGTTGTTCATAGATGTATATATCCTGGACGCAAGTGGAAAATTTTCATTTCGCTGTGCTCCGAGTGGCGATATTGCGAACTACAATCAATACCATTTCGAATATTTACGATGACATCTTGCGGCTGCACTGAGAACTATTCTGTAACCACCATTGTGCTCTCTAATCTTGCGCGTGTATGTTTGGAAATTTTTTTTTGTTGCCTGTTATTACCATCTGGCATGAAAACCTTAACTATGCCAAACTGAAATGTATGCTTACATATTGTGAGCTGTTTAAAAATAACTTTCATTGCTGGAAATAAATATTGCAGCCAATAACTGTAAGGTATTTATCTTTTATCTTCCAGACTGCGAGCTGCAATAAGATGCGCATAAAAACGTAAATAAATCAGAGGAACAATGCATTACTTCAAACGATCGAGTAAAAAAAAACAGAATTGATAAAAGTTGAAATCTGGCGTATGCAATTACAGTCTGTATGGACTAGCGGTACATCTTATTAAGTCAGCACCTGTGGTCATTAAATACTTGACGCTATCAGACACGACTTTGCAAAAAAAATACTGAGCATCTGACTATCTGAGCAAAATCCTAATTGTTTTTTTTACAGATGAAATGCATTTTTTGGCACCCATGAATTGTTACATACTGCGCTAAAATGCAACCAGTGTGGTAAAGATGAAAGCTGATTTACAACATCAAATTTAAACAAGCACCTGACACACATCAAAATATGTTGAAAACTGCGAGCTTAGAAACGAGCTAAGAAGATATCGGAACAACTTTATTAAATACCAAAGTCCTTTACCCCACAGTTGTAACAGGGTTGAACACTGGTTGCTGCAAAATATATATAGTGTATAACAAATATATTAAGAATGTAAAATAATAACGGAAAGAACTATAAAACTGACCTAAATACGGTTGTAGGCCTAAATTGTGAACGTTCGTGAAATCTTAACTGTAAACAAAGCATTTGACAGTTAAATCGTATCAATCACATGGCAGTGTTTAGGTTTACATGTAGCGGAAGGATACATAATCTGTAACCAAGAGTAGAAATTCAGCAGGATTTAAGAAAAGTGTGAAGTAACAGTGAATGGTCTATAGCAATAAGGATGAAAGGANACGCTATCAGACACGACTTTGCAAAAAAAATACTGAGCATCTGACTATCTGAGCAAAATCCTAATTGTTTTTTTTACAGATGAAATGCATTTTTTGGCACCCATGAATTGTTACATACTGCGCTAAAATGCAACCAGTGTGGTAAAGATGAAAGCTGATTTACAACATCAAATTTAAACAAGCACCTGACACACATCAAAATATGTTGAAAACTGCGAGCTTAGAAACGAGCTAAGAAGATATCGGAACAACTTTATTAAATACCAAAGTCCTTTACCCCACAGTTGTAACAGGGTTGAACACTGGTTGCTGCAAAATATATATAGTGTATAACAAATATATTAAGAATGTAAAATAATAACTGAAAGAACTATAAAACTGACCTAAATACGGTTGTAGGCCTAAATTGTGAACGTTCGTGAAATCTTTGAACTGTAAACAAAGCATTTGACAGTTAAATCGTATAAATCACATGGCAGTGTTTAGGTTTACATGTAGCGGAAGGATACATAATCTGTAACTAAGAGTAGAAATTCAGCAGGATTTAAGAAAAGTGTGAAGTAACAGTGAATGGTCTATAGCAATAAGGATGAAAGGACAACCCTACGAGAGCTCACTTGTCATGAGCACACATTAGCACGTAATTTGGGTCTCCTCAATCTTACTCTATCAAGAAATTTTTAAACAGCTCAAGAACAGTCACAAGTGTGCAAATTTTACAAGATATTTTATATCACCCACATACAGATGTAGTTTATTTGTAGATACAAATATTTTGATAAATCCCGCAATCCAATATTTCTTCGGCAGAAATCCACAACCCAACTACAAAATACTAGTACATATTTTACTATTGATAAAATAAAAGTATTTATTGTAAAAATGTTTTTACAAAAATAGTGCAAGAAACCTAACTTATTTGTTTGTTTTATTGGCAGTATAAAAATTACACAAATTTGCTTCAATACAATGATCTTTTTGTTTATGTCACCACTATCACTACATCACTGTGTATATGGCACTAAATGTTTACAACGCAGTATTTGCACTTTGGTCAGGGAAAACCCCCTCCCACCCCTTCACATTCTAACTCCAAAGCATGATATAACTAACTATTTTTGGCATTCCTAACTGGTTTAGCAACATAAGCAGCCAACTACAATCACCGCCCTAGCTTAATAGTTGCAAATGTAAGTATTTGCTTATTGTCAAGAACATAACCACAACACACAGAAAATTAGTGAAGTCTGCAGTGTTTACAAATACTGCGCGAATGTTTAGTGGGTAATTATTACATTCAACAAAAAATATAAAATATTTATCTGTGTTATAATACGTACTATTTATTTTCATTATATCACCAATATTTTTGATTAAAGATGTTAGTTTATAAATAAAATGAGTGCTTTTGCCCGTTAACAAGCACAGATTTGTGTCGATATATATTGAATAGTACGTGCAACTATAATCTTTCAACCTTGCTGCTGATTGATTTATGAATTTTTCTCGTGACTTAAAATTTTGTTTGCGATTTTATAAGTCAACATGATCACCGTGCAAATAATATTGTCATCCGCACGTATGTGAAGAAATTAGAGATAATGCTGTATAACTAGAGACCTGAAAAAATAACATTTGTGATAAAACGAAAAATAACAAATTTTTTTTGTTTAGCATTTTAATGTGAACAAAGCGATTTTTCCAGTTTCCCTTCAAATAAAGCTATTTAAAACATTTACGCAGACCTTTGCTTGAAACTAAACCTATATTCGCAGAATGAGTGTTGCACAATGATCGGTTTTGTTGCTTTGCTACCAAAATATGGCAAAAAAAATTAATAAATGCACACAGACACGCAAAGGATTTTTATATCACGTTTTGTGGTCGAGGTTACAAACACTCGTCGCACTGTTTACCAAACGTCCGCCGTCTTCATTGCAGCGACTAGTTACTTTTGCGTGAAATTTTTTTGAATGTCTAAGTGTTAATAATTCGTGCATCACATTTTATAGCTTTCTTTGAACGACACACCTGCTCCATCATTCTTTTTCACGTACAGAGTTCAAAAATATAATAATCATCAAACAAAAGTGTTACTGTTAAGGTAGCAGGAATTATTATAAGGTCTTGACATTAGAATACCCGCGGTTAGAGAATATTTGACAGGAAATCAGAATGTAAATTAGCGCACGAGTTAAGATGAAATTTTCATCACTGCTGTAGACATGTGAAAATTCAGCAAACGCTATAAATGCAAATTTTCACACAAAAAAAAAAACCCCACGATTTTTGAAATATCTAGCTGTAATTCGCGAATTGTACAAAACCTTTTGGTAATTTAACGAATTATTGTTTTATGTCACATAGTTGCTTCTTACGACTTTTGTTCTCTCTTTCATATTAGTATACCAATGTATGCAGAGTTGGTCAGTAAATTTCTTCGATTTATCACCATAAACGAAAACATGTTCAACTTTCCGTACTGTGTGTTTACTGCCTTTAAATAACAAGACCGCAAGTGATTATGCGTCACTTTGAGTTAACATTCTAGTGCACGGACTTGCAAAAGTTTATTTCCTCACTAGGAACCGCCGTTGTGTTCACGTCTACCAAGCACCACGTTATCTATGGAATTCATGCCAATTAGCTCACCGAGTTTGTTTACATTCATAGCATATGCACGTTTTATCAATCCTTTATTTATTTTTTACTAAGTGGCGCGGCAGTAAAAAATGTGTTTTTATGCATTTATTTATGTAGAATATATTTGTAAATTGAATTATCGCGTATTTTAATTGTGTTCTTCCAGCTAACTGTATTTTTTTATCATACATATTCTCTATAAATATACGCGGTAAACAATGAAAGTTTTGTTAGCGGGTCTAACGAAAAAATCTGTTGTTGAAAGTTCAGATAGTTAAAAACATATAGGTAGATTCATCTAATTTTTTTTACAATGCCTTTATAATAGTGTATAAATTGTTTACATTAGTGTCTTCATGAAACAGTATGCCCTTGTCAGTGCATTGTGACCGTTGTTCCAGGTGTCGGACAAAATACAAAATCTTAACTAAGGAAATGTGAAATGGTTTTCCAATGTTGTCAGTTGATAAAGGAAACTAGTGGTTTTGTCTTAAAAACGTGGCTGTAGTTTCTCTGGGAAATAAGTATTTTTGCAAGGAAATAACCGCTGAGCTTTCATTGTAAAACCAGAGAGTTGTGGTTCTCGATTAACTAAGTAATTCCATTGCGGTTTCGCAAATACGAGAATTATAGAATTTCACGAATTAACATAATTTATCAGTATTCCGCAGATCGTTAAATTTTCTAGTTCCTAGTAATAAATAAGTTTTCTCCACAGTGTTCACCCATGTCATGTCACTGCACATCTATGTAATAAGACAAAGAGAGTGGGTTTAGTCCACATGGTATTATGCAACAAGCAACCTTGTGAACATGCTGTATAACATACTACAAACAATTAATTTAAACTCACTTGTGGTACTGTTCATTCAAGAAATAAACAAAAAAATTGGTAACACTAACATATATTGCTTTGTTTCCTATGCAACATATTATATAAGATATGATTTATTAGATATGTTTAGCATCATGTAAGGCAGTTTCCAAGTTGGACTCATTTAAATTTATGATTGTAGGAGAGACAGGAAAGAATAACAAATGATACAATAACATTGTAAAGTATTATTATTGCGTATTTACAAAGTGTAAATGCACCATGTACACTACAGCAATACCGGTTTATATATATATATATATCAACACAAAATGTGCGAGAAATGAAATTTTTTTCTGTGGCAATTTCTGGACATTTTCCTACACTCGCTAAACACAACTAGGACACATGCCGACTGATTGGGCTGTAACAGTGGAGGATGTTGCCTTTCTACTGCGACCAGTCATGCTGCCACACAGGATGTGCGACGGCCCTGTGGAACACTCGTCACGGAATGCGCGTGTCTACGTAAAGTCCTTTGGTTTGGGATCGCCCTACACAACTTTCAAGGCCAGTTGTGAATCATCCACCACAAATCATCTACGACTCACTAGCATGCAACACTACGGACCAGAAATTTCACACTGTTAGACAATCAGAGACTGATTATTTATATTTAGTTCACAATTAAAGCAATAAATTTTACTCTTTGAATGAGGCTAGCTACTTATTACAACATAAGAAGGGGCCATCTTGCCACATTAACAAAATACCACAAATAAGTGCCTCTTAAAATTAAAAAGATACTGGCTTTTGAAGCTAATAGTAGAAATGCCTGTCGCTAACAAATATTCAATCTCGCACATCTGTAGTTTCACCAATCGGAAAGGCTAGTGTTTCAGAAGGGGAGGGGAAAAAAAAAAGAAAAAAAAAGAATTAGGCATTCCAATATAAATTTTTCAAGTCATACTTTAAAAAGTTTCAACAAGAATACAAAATCATACATCATTTACAAAGTTTTTGATACACACACACAATCAACATATGTGAAACATTCATAACAAAAAAAAAAAGAGGAAAATACTTATTGTTTAAGCATGGGTATATCTTGAAATAAGTAAGGTGTAGTTTGTACAGTACAGTGGTTGAAAAACTTTACCAGCAGCATTTTGGTCAAATGGCTTGCATTGCCACGCAGTGTCGAGTACAGTGCAGTAATAAACAAAGCCACATTTCCATCCAAGTTACAGATATCAAAAATAATTACACCACATTTGCTTACATACATGAGACAATGAATTTTCAATTTAAGAAGTGTGTTTCGTTTTAGATACTTTTACAGACAGTGTACGAGTCCACGTCACCTCCTACAGTATGTTCCAGTTGACATCAAAACATTTCTCAAACAGTATCTCAAATGTGAATTTACTGAACAGTCACTTAACCTGCTCCCATCGATCACCTGTAATGAACTAATGATTTTGAAACAAACAATTCACATTACCTATATTTTGCACATTTAATTCAGATAGTAGATAACAATGCAAAACATACTTACAGATTACATTTTTTTCCCCTGAAAAGGAATATTTCTCAAGTAACCTATAATTTCATGTACAAAATTTCAAAACCAACAGTTGCTGTAAACAATTTTACAACAGGACTGCCATGTAACATTATAAAGCAAATTCCAAGTTTTGAACTTGTTTAACTTAAATCTCCAAACATAGACCATAACACTAGTTTTCACTTGCACAAAGTAAAAATGCAAAGGTCTCTTAAATAAATGCTGCTAGGCTGCAACTATATATGCTTCTGCGTCAATACAAAATGATGAGCAATTATATTTCCCTTAACACACCATTACTTACTGCTTAACAAATAGAGTTCTTACGAGTCGTACTGATTTCCATTTAAATCTGTACTTGCAAAGAAATACTAATGTACCCTGCTGAGCTGATACTTCACGATTCTAGTCCAAAACAATTTAAATAGTAATATAAAGTAATCACAAACAAACAAAACTAGCATCTTATAACAATGGAAAAATATTTAATAAAGTCGTCACAAACAATATTGATAAAGATACTACAGAGAAACTGAATTCAGAACCAATTCTTTCCTTTCCTACTATTTAGCATAAAAAAAAAGTGCCTGAAATTTTTTTAAGTTTTATTACCTATTTTAAAGCTCCAAAAACTTTCTCAACCTTGTAAAATGAAATAAAAGTCTCATAAATCTCTACAAGCCTTGCAAATATTATAATCAAATGAATTAAACTAGCAAAACAAAGATTACAAAGTGAAACAATTTCACAAACATTGCTTTGGACTAGGAATTATGTAACTCAACTGGCAAAAGTAACTTTTTAGATTTAAAATCCATTTAAAGATAAACTTTTAACATTTGTTCTTCACCACCATAAATACTGAAAATAAAATAAACTGCAACAAAACAGCCACTCAGCTGAAGGAGGATCAGACACCATCTTGGATTAAAATTTTTTTTTTATCACAACCAGCATTACAGACTTTGTATTTTATTGATTGACAAGGTATAGGACGCTGCCTTCTACACACCATAAATCATGTATGATTGATTACTGCTACTAGTAGTGTTTCTGTAATTGCCCACAAGAAACGTCACTTATTCTTGCCTGCAGTCACTAGTTGAAAATAATTAAGCAGTGCAGCTGTAAAAATGTGATAAAGCTAGGGAAGCTATTATTTATGCTGTCATATGCAAAAAATTTAGTTAAACATTCTTATATTAAAAATTTGATAAATCCAAGATTGTGTTTACAGCTTCCCTTAAAATAAATTCTGATAATTCGCTACCACATCCAATACACAATACATTAAAGGTTTTTATACCCACCTTTATTGAACATGTGTTGTGCCAGTGTGTTATGTGGCACAGTCTTTCTTATACCACCTGCTGTCAAGCCAGACTTAAATTTTTTTAACTTTCATAACAAAAAATATGCGAAACTTCAGTTTTCACCACATGAAAATGTTGTTAAGTAAATACATGACTACAAAACTTCCTGTAAATTTATTAGCAGGACTTACGTAGCATAGCTGTCACATCAGCAACCAAAATGTCAATATCTATTTGATTTGTGTGCAGAATATGTTTTCCTTGCTTTAATTTCTTTGTAAAACATGCTGCACAAAGAAACTGGTTTCCACACCAAGGTGCCGTCGGTCACCTTTCGGTGTACGACTAGCATCATAATTCACACAGCTTGACACTCCTCATTGTCTGCTGCAGTGATCTTGAAATCACTGAAACCCAGCTCCTTAACCCACTATAATTCTTATTTTCAAGGATAGTTCACTAGATCTCCCCTTTTATGAAGCTGCCCAGCAGTACTTTGGTATGTCGTCTACAAATATTTTGCATTTTTCAACCCTCCGACAACATCTTGTACAATCAAAGTATGTACACTTTATTCAACTGAAACATTTGATCATTACTTTAAAATTACATTAACTTCAAAATTTTTGTTTCATTTTCCAGTAGACCATTCAAATTGAAAATGAAAGCTCTGATTTCTCATGGTTTCAAGATACAAATTATCGGAACAACGCTACACAAAATGAAATTAAGTCTGCAGCCTTTACAAATTATTAAAATTTGTATAATATCCCGGAACAATCTGTTTTTCGAACTTACTTAATTAGAGGAAATGTTAAACTAACTCAACTAAAAATCACATAAAATCCTTGTGTTCACTTTATGTGATAATGGTTTGATTTATACAATATTCATATCAACAGATTTGAAACAGAGGTTTTACAATGATTCCCACTTGCACTATGACCAGCGTACGGTATTACAGTAACAGTTAATCTTCTACAAAAAAACGGTTTTCCTTGCAGTATGCAGCACTTTATTACAATTTAACACAACACACCGATGCAATGTATACTCGCAGGTAACCCTAGTCCGCGCTGTGCACACACGAGATGAAAACTCCCCACTGCAAGACTTATTCACCAAGTAACCTGTTCTAACACTACTTGTGTGCATAACTAGCACCGGGCCCAGAAAAGAATGCCATCAACATTAGCTTACTTGTTACCAGTCTGGGTGGAAGCATGTTTATATGCAGACTATAAACCCTTCCCTCTAACCGCAACCACAATAAGGTACTTTCAGACCAGTGATTTACAACACCATGGAAGATGGTTCCTAGGTATGTACTACGCACACAAGGCCGCTCCTACACCGCGAAGACTAAGCAGAGCAACCTGGCCACGTACACACCCTGTCTACCCTCTGGTCAACCAATCCACACCAACTCTGGTAAATATGCCCCACGGAAACCCATCAACAGAATGCAATACTGAAGTTACAATGTAATAACTACAACTCCACTTTGATATAATTTCCACGTAATGTCCATGTTAATATTTCCTGTGCTCTGCAAAATTTCTTTTGGATTCCTCGCTTTAGTGTATGTGCCACAAACAGAGCTGCCTTACCAAACCAGCTAATTAAAAATGACCACATATCTCTGCACGTGTTCTGATGGAGAACTGGCCTCATCCATTGCAGTTTCTACTGTGCAAATCCTCATACACATGCTGTTCAACTTCAACTTTAAAATCACAAGATAATTATCCATAATTTTTTGTTTACATTATCTCTCGTACATAATTTCATATTACTAAAGTACAGGCTGAATATAAAAGAATACCCCAACTTTTAAGGTCTATAATATCAAAACCAAACATCCTAGAACCTCGGATGGCAGATCAAATGAACCGTGGAACCGTGAAGTTTGTTTACCATACATTCATAAATGTTCAAGGTGACAAAAACGAGCCAATGGGGTGGCGCACCATAAAGGAAACATCGGACCGTCCTCTTCACATTGAAGTGTCGAATGCAAGCTCGCTTCCCCCTCACCATCTCAAACCAAGAGATACAGACGCCATCCAAACTTAACACCGGACATGCTGACAAGAGCGTGGAACGAGTTTGATTATAGCATAGATGTCGTTCGGGAAGCTCATGGTGGTCATATTGAACATTTATGAATGTATGGTAAACAAACTTCAAGGGTTCCACAGTTCATTTGATTCGTCAATCAAGGTTGTAGGTTATTTGGTTTTGATATTATAGACCTTCAAAGTTGAGGTATTATTTTATACTCATCCTGTATAATAATGTGCTGATATTCAATATACCAAAACGAAAATCCTCTATGTTGTTGAATATTTGGATGTAATAAATGTTTGTTTAGTGCACCAGCAAAGAAATTCCTTGTCTGTAAATCATTTTGTTTTTTCCATTATTTTATAACTAACAAAACTGATATTTAAATGTAGGTACAAACTCTTGTGGTAAATACGCCACTTCTTTCATTTTATTGGTTTAGTTTAACAACAAATTTGTTATAAAACCAATTAAAATTTCACGAAATTCATTCAATTTTTAATAAAAATCAATTTTATTACTTTTTTTTTTCTTCCCAGTTTCAGTTTTACAACAGTTTATAACATTTTTCATTTCGGTTTCACAAGAAAAACATATAATTTGCACAACCCTGCTAAGGTGTTTGATCGCAGTATTAAATTTGGCATTCTTTGATGTGGCAGAAAAACACACACATCATCTGTGGCAGAAATATATATATATGCAAATTATTTTCAAAACAGTACAAGCAGAGCTCAATACATATATACTTCAAAATGTGGTTACTTAAACATATCGTAACACAGTTTTTATCACAGTAAATCTGAATTTTAGGTTTTCTGTGCACTGGATGACCAGGTCGGTGCAACCACCAAGCAAACTTACAGTTTATGGGACAATGCAAACTTGGTCACTGAGATCCCAAGTCACGTGCAGGTTACCAAAGACCAGAGTCGCATCTTGGTTGCTGCAATACGTCACTGTCTTTTCTTCTCAAAGATAATTTCATTTTTACGGGACCTAGTGCAGCCAGACTACATCCCATATCTAAATTTCACAGCGATAATTTAAGTTCACTCCTACATTATACAAATACAGCAGAAAATCAACACACAAATTCACCATCAAACATATATATCTTCCCCCAGTTGCCTTGCTTTGAAATGTTCAAACTGTTACAAATATGCTGCGACTAATTCCAGCCATTACACATTTTCAATCAGAATGAGATAAACCGCCAGCCATCCACAAAATTTAATAGGAAATAGGGAAACTACACATATGTTGATGGTTAGAGATGGGATATAACAGCTTGTTAATACACAATAGATTGCTGGTAGCCGTAACTTTGCAGAGAAAGACATAGCGAGCTGCATTGCAAGGCAGAACCACTGTACAGTTTCGAGAGCAAAACAAGGAACAACACAAGAGTGTGAAGAGAGATGATCAGTCTTGAAATACTATACCTTTCTACTAGACTTGAGCATCACAGCAAACAGGTGCTTGCCACATGCTCCTACACTCCAGATAAATGACCTCCATTTTGACAGCTGTCTGCCAACATGCAGCACGTCATCTGATGCTCGTCATTCACACTACCACCATGCACAACAACACATTACGATTACCAGTCATTGCAAGCATTCACCATTGTGGAATTTTTTGCCTGAATGTAATAAGCATTCCAATTGTAAACATTTCACACAATTGCAGTTTTCCAGGATAACATTTATTTTAATATTTACAATTAACTCCTTCCCCCATTAGCTTGACTCTTGCATTATCTTC
>NQII01016253.1:0-15470 GCA_002778355.1 Clitarchus hookeri
GGCCAACCAGGGAGAGGGTTGTGATAGGGCACACTTAGTGAAGACATCTGTCGTATAGTTTATTTCATTTTGAGAACATTATAAGGTCATTAAATAAGAGTGAATTTAATTAAAAATAAACATGAAAATATGGTTTATTCATAACAATTTTTTTTATAGCTTATAGTATTCACATTTATCACAAACTGTTACAACTATCTCAAACAAATCCACTCCATGCACAAATGGATATAACATAATCTGAGAGTGAAATACATCCTAGTATAATATTTGTAGAAATGAAATAAAAAATGGGATACTAGGGTGAATTTCACNATCTGAGAGTGAAATACATCCTAGTATAATATTTGTAGAAATGAAATAAAAAATGGGATACTAGGGTGAATTTCACTTACAACTTAAGTGATATCCGTTAATGCATGGAGTTCCATTTTTTTGTGATAACTGGAACAGTTTGTTTTAAACACGGANCAACTTAAGTGATATCCGTTAATGCATGGAGTTCCATTTTTTTGTGATAACTGGAACAGTTTGTTTTAAACACGGATGTATACCAGAATTAAAAATGTTTTGGTGTTGTATAAATAAACTACACTTTCATAATTTTTTCTATTAACTTCACAGTTTTTAATGGGCTAATAATTATCCTCAAAAGGAAATAATTTATATGAAAACTGTCTTCACTAAGAGTGTCCTATCACCGCCCATTCTATGGTTGGCTNTTTTTTCTATTAATTTTACAGTTTTTAATGGGCTAATAATTTTCCTCAAAAGGAAATAATTTATATGTTTTGACAGAAGTGATTCTCACAGGATAGTGGCGGGTAAGATACCAACCCTTAACTTCCTATCACGTAGAGAACTTTCCACGGAAAATTGTACACGACTAATTAACACAACCTTTATGTAAATGGCCAGCAGTCGGTTAATTCTTCTATAAAACAATCCATACACGCGGCTATGCAGCTTCCATAAAATCTTCCATCGTGCGTAATGAAACATGGAATAGATTTTGATATAAGGGAAACGTTTCATAAATGACTAGTGTATGGATATAAGGAGATAAAATTGAAAAGCGAACAAAATGTATTGGGAGGAATATGTTTTATATTGACTCACTTTCACTTTTCCATTCACATCAATCCGCCTCAAATAAACACTTACCATAATCAATAATTGTTAAATGTATCTCGTCGCCCCTGCACAGTGTCTTGTGGGTGGTAGAATTAATAATTAAAAACATCAAATTTAATAATTGTTGGTCAAAAGCTTGTTTACTGACAAAATATTTTTGAAGCATAAAACTTGATTGCTTTCCATTGCCTGATTTGTAGCCATCGGTACTGACNGTTTACTGACAAAATATTTTTGAAGCATAAAACTTGATTGCTTTCCATTGCCTGATTTGTAGCCATCGGTACTGACAAGCTGTTGTCGATTATACTCCTATCTTAACGATGAAACAACGAGTCTTCTCAATAAGATAGTACGCCCATTAAGACATATACAGTTTTTTATTTAATAATGTACTGTGTCTTTTAATCTTCATTAGGGTTAGTGTGTACNCGCCCATTAAGACATATACAGTTTTTTATTTAATAATGTACTGTGTCTTTTAATCTTCATTAGGGTTAGTGTGTACGTTGAGCATTGCGTATAATGATCCACCAATGGCCGTAACCTATGCCAGGTTACGCAGTCTTCTTTAGCATTCAGCGACTGCTGATTGGTTACTTCTTTACTTGAGCATCACTACTTACTTACAAGTTACTGTGAACGGAACCTTTAACGAGTCTAGTCTGAAGAAGAAATTACTCGTCCGAATAGTCAGAACAAGTAAATACCAGTGCTAGTAAACAAAGTGCGGACTTAACAGTTGTATACTGTTAAGCCAATTACGGCCTTAGATTGGTGAGACGTAGACACGAACCGACAACAATCACAACGTCACGACGCTCCTCAATAGACAAATAGCCTTCAGAGGAGTATGTCATTCTCCTTCTACTTCGAGTTTCACTTCCCTTGCCTGACTAAGGGCTAGGTAATTGCTTGTGTTTCGTTATCATCCCTGACAACAGCTGTCTGTTCATTGTCAGTTTTCCTGACAAGCATAACGCACTTCACTATTTGACCAGAAGTCTCTGGTAACGGCTCTGTATAATGTAGACTCTCGCCTAGACATCACTAAGACCGCCGCTACCGCTATAACATGTGGCAAAGAGCACAATGTTGGTCAATGCTACGGAAACCCGCAGAATGTGTGAAGCAAGAGATCTCAGTGACACATGTGATGTAGTTATTGGTTGCCACATCAGTAAGCAATACGCCAGTGCCATTTCCGCTCTTCTCAAGTTGCCCAAGTCAACCATTGTGGATGTGAATATGAAGAGGAAATGGGAAGGCGAACCACAACAACATCATGGCCGGGTAGCCCACGTACGTCAACCGACAGGGATGGTCGAGCACTGAAGAATGTGGTACAGGAACATCGCATGTCGCAGTATGGTATCACCACCCGCGAATTCCTCAGTGCCACTGATTGTGCAGCTCGCACCATGTGTGTGAACCGGTAGGTACGAAGACTGCGGTTCAAAGATCAGGCACCTGCCTGTAAAGAGCACCGCAATTGGAAAGTGAACCACCGGAGACGCGTTATTTGGAGTGATAAATCTCACTATACCATATGGCAGACCGATGGGAGGGTTTGAGTGTGGTGAATGCTACATACCGGCCTGTATAGTGCCCAAGGTGGAATTCGGCAAGGTGGGGTGAGAGTGTTTGTATGTTTTCATAGAAGGGACTTGATCCTCTTGTCATAATATCGAGCAAGTTAAAAGCGGAAGGCTAGAAGTATGTCTACAGCAGCTTCTTGTATTCTACCGTAGAGGACTAGTTCGGAGATGATAATAATATGTTCCAGAATGACAATGCTACGTAACACAAAGCACAGTCTGTTGGAAAGCCGAGATCACCAACCTCACTCCCTTCGAATCCTCAGAGATGAACTGTAACAGCGACTGCTTGCCAGACCCCAACGACACACATCACTTACTGCTCTTGCTAAAGCACTTCAGGAAGAATGATCACCCAGAGACATTCCTACACCTGTTTAACATTCTCTTCGCAGGGTTGGAGATGTAATAAAGGCCCACTTCCTTTTAATGCCCTCTACTAGACAGTATATCTCAGGGATATTTATAGGACAGTTTCGCGTAAGTGTCCGGAAACTTTTGATAAGAGTGTTTATACTTTAGCCTAACTCATCGTAAACGTAAGATCACCGATGATTACCGCACTAAACATTTTACATTATTCTGTTAAATACAATGTTCCGTGATTAAAAATGATTAAATTATTCCTTATGTGATTTCTACCATACTTTCTGAAGGTAAGCTGTGCTTACGAAATCACTGTCCTATGTGTATACGTGTCTCTGTGTGGGATTCTGTGTCACCTAAAAACTTTTAATTCGTGATATTATTTTCATAATTCTAGTGACATATTACTTAACAAGGACATTCAACATTTATAATTTGCTGGCATTCTGGAAGCTCGTTTTCAAAACGGTAGTGTTTAGAATATTATAACTCAGGATCTCTACGCTGGAATTTAACAAAAAATGTTCAGTTCACACTGTTAGTATCCAATATATAGTATTGCGTTCATATTCATCCTCAATTTTCGGAGATGGTATTTCCTACAAATTAAAAGCTATATGTCATATTTTCGAAACCGCACAACCAATTCCACAAAATGTGACCTACAAGTAATAAATACTACGATAACCCACGCTAATCTTAAACTATGGTAGTTAAAATATTTTAGTAATATTTATCCACCAAACAGTTTCACAGATTTCAACCAATCTTCGTATCTTAGCTGTGACTTTTGTAAATATGTATTGTATTTTAATTAATGACCTCGTTTATCAGGCACTATATATGTAGCATGTGTTGAAAACCAAGCACTTATGTCTCAGCAAGTACTCAACACTTAAACTGCTGTGGTCGGCCACTCTATCGATAAATGATTTCAGCACACCAGACGCAATATTAAAAAAAGAGCATTATTACTATTTTAGATTGGTTATCTCTATCTACCGAGAACATAAACTTATTTCAACCAAACTTCGTGGGGCGGTGTTAAATTGCTCGCAATTAAAATAAGTTATTCGTATATTGTATCAGACATTTGACATATAGCGCTGCCTGGAATATCATATTCCTCAAACTATCAAAACATAATTCACAAATAAGCATACCAAAACTACTCTTAACAGCACGAATTATGTTATTTAGAGTGAATGAGTTTCTTAGCTGAGAAAGGTTGACTCGTTACACTTTGTATTACATATGTTATCTATGGAGCTATAATATTTGAATCCGACTTATCGTACTGGCTGTATATATTATGTTTGTTAAATATAACAATTAGTAACTTCTTTAGTGTGCCATGCTTAAAGATGTTACCTGAAACTTAAACACAATCATGAACCTAAGAATCATATCTCTATTAACTGTCAAACTATTTCCTACACATCTGTACGCAAACAGTGGAATGGAGGGCCAACTGACACTTCTACAATATAGTAACTTTTTTTAAATTGCAGATGTCATCCCGTTGGTTTTATGTGATATACCTTTTGCGACATTAATATGTGCCAACATAGCTTATATGCAGACTAAAATCATTACGTGAAAGTTTCAGTCTTCCTCCATTTTGAAAGATACTGCCAGGAAAACGTTATTGCTATAAAAATATATTACATTTCTGGAATTTTTCTACATATTACTATCAAGTTATCTTGAATATTCCTTCCGCTTGAACGATATTTAACACACATTGCATTTTCCTGTTCATTTGAGCAGACTTTCTTTAAAAAGAATGTCGAACACATTTCGAGGAATACGAAATATTTTATTAAACCGATTCATTTTATCTATTATTTCATTCTCAATTTTTTTTTAAACTATTGAGTTAAATTGAATGTCGATGTAATGTATCTACATTATTCTTATTTTCAGTTAAACTTACATATGTGTAATTATTATTATTGAGTGGGTTTTTTGAAACTTTTGCATTAATATTACTTTACTTGAAATTACTGTTTATTTATATAGAAATACTAATATATGGTAAATGAAATAAAATGTTGTATTCTTGCTTTATTACCCGATGAAAAAAATATAAATAAAGACTGGAACACTTCTACCTCATGATAGTAGATCTATAATATTAGGACCTGTTAACTAAGTTGAGCAATTATTATATATTAATATATTTACATAAACCCAATTGTTTGAACCGTAACTAATTAAATTTTTCTTTCAAAATACGTAGTTTTTATAATTACATTCGTTTAAACGATGATTTTGAAGAATCATCTAAAAATTTAAATTTTAGTTATTTTACAAATATTAAAAAACAGACTTACTGTTGTGTGAGTGTGGAGATATTTCATTACTTTAACATAACTTCATATATATGAAATATTCTTTCGGAATATTTTAGAAGAAGATGACAGATATATGAAATATCTTTTATTTGCCTCAAATGTATTCTAAATTACTTAACCAATATAATATGTAGTACTTATTTCATATTAATTTGTAGATCTACTAACATTTCCTACAGCAAATTCAACAGTAGGTTATTTAATTTACTCATTTATTATAGAGTTTCCATTTACATAAGAGAGGGATGTTCATTCACAACCCTGGTATCACCTCAGTGTTGTTGAAAATTGTTCAACGTCACAAATATCACTTAAAACAATACTATTTAGAAATACTGGTGCTGAAAATAAAATATCAAGTCAATTCGCTTAATAATATTAAAACTAGTAATATTTATAATTTTAAACGCGTATTCGTATTTATAAGATAAAATAATGCAGTTATATACAGAAAACAATACAGGGATTCGAAAAATTACTTTCTTAAACGGTTATTTAATAATAATTAATTATATAGTAATCTGTTATATTGGCAGAACGTTTAATTGATAAGTATTAGGCTGATAAAGAAAACATCAGTATTCAAACTATTGAAATTAACTTAAAAAACATCTTACATTAGTAATTACTGCAGTATAAATAATATATTTTTTTTTGTAATATCCTAAAAGTTTATAGATTTAATAACTTGCCGTTTTAAGAAAATTTATATTTTTGAAAAATTATTTTAATGTATTTTAATATAAAAAATATTTATTAATGTGAAGTTTGACACACCTGATTAATGTTTTGTTATGTTTCACTTAACTTGAAAATATGATGCTCATTAATAAGTACCTGACAGAAAAGAGATAGTTTAAAACACATTATGTGGGATTTGGATTCTGAAGCAGGTTTTTATTATAAAATGTATTTATATTACCGTGATATTAGACATTCGCCTTATACAACATTCTGTGTGCTCTGACGTCAGTCTCCCTCCGAGCTCTGGTCCCACTACGACGATACACATTTTCTTCCTGGGAACACTGTCGCTAAATGTATCAGACGGTTGTTATATCACGTGCCCTTCTTACACAATACAGAGCAAGGGCCAACCAGCAGTACGGAAACCTACCATGAAACCTCTCGTTAACTCATCCGTTTGAAGGAATTCCTTACGACGGCATCTTAAATGCATGACAACGCCTTGTTCGTGACATTATGACCTCCAGTAGTATGATATTAGTTTGCTGCAATGATATATTCAGAGTTGTAATACACGAATATCCTTCATTATTGAAGTGTTTTCAAGCCAATATTTCTGCGAGATAACGTAGTCAGCTATGTAACTATCGCTGCTGTGTAGGACTTTCGTAAATAAAACCAACATGTAACATATAAATAAGGAATGAAGCATAGGGATTATTTAAAGTCTTTCAGCTTGTCTTTGGTAACGATTTATATAATCTGTTAAGGACATTTACCAAAATAAAATGCAGAATATTATATTTAATTTTACTTTCTACAGTGGCAAGCTCAAGCATGAGCAATGTTCCGTCATTATTTTACGTTATTTCACGCCTTTAAGTAATATTATATTTTAAGTTTCTTGAAAAACAAACTTAACTGCAATGAACTTAATTCTTAACATAAACTGTCAATTTAGTTTCAAATACTAGTTTACTTTTCATATTAAAGGGAAACAGGTCTTCAGATGCGTTAATATTACAACGAGGTAGTCAGATGTACAAATTATTTAAATCGAATACTTTGCTCGAATTATTTAATAATATTTATGTAATTAAAATATTACATGATAAATAAATAAATTATATAGAAATTTTTGCAAAAAGATCTTGATTTATTATTAATTAATAATTTATATATTTTATAAGTGATGATGTACGTGCAAAACTGTTTTGCTAAAATGTGTTTTCTCTGAGCGGATAAATGTAAATTTCCCACAAACTGAATTCACTCACGTTTACTAAAGAACAGTTCCATTTATGACTTAATTGCAAACTTGTTTAAGGTTTAGGTGTTTAATATTTATTTAATAATATTTTCAGTCTTTAAATTAAACTTACTTGGATAGTTGCTATGATATAATACATATTTTCGTAGTGATTATAAATCACATCATTTAGACCAGCATTAAACTCCTAGTGCTTATCAACTTACTCAAAAGAAAAAATTGTAGAAGTTTTCCTGAACTCATAAAGGTAATATTTGTTTGTAATCGGTATAATGAACGCACATGCGACACAATCACGCACAAACTTGCATAAACACAAACGAAAGAAGGACAATTATCGTCGAATCTATTCTTCGACACCCAGAATAAATGTCCACTTCTATACTTTCTGTTTGCAACTAAATCCTATCACGTAGAAGCAATTGCGGACTAGTTTTCTAGCANCTAGTGCTTATCAACTTACTCTAAAGAAAAAATTGTAGAAGTTTTCCTGAACTCATAAAAGTAATATTTGTTTGTAATCGGTATAATGAACGCACATGCGACACAATCACGCACAAACTTGCATAAACACAAACGAAAGAAGGACAATTATCGTCGAATCTATTCTTCGACACCCAGAAGAAATGTCCACTTCTATACTTTCTGTTTGCAACTAAATCCTATCACGTAGAAGCAATTGCGGACTAGTTTTCTAGCACTAAGTTCTTAGAACCACGCAGTAAATAGGAAGTAAGTAAATTNCGGACTAGTTTTCTAGCACTAAGTTCTTAGAACCACGCAGTAAATAGGAAGTAAGTAAATTTTATTCAAGCGTTTTTATTCAGACGGATTATCAGTATTACTGACAACTGAGACAATACCGCACCGACAGTCTAGATGGGTTCTTTCTCACCTTGTCTGAGTAGATAGAAAGTTCGGACACTAAACAGGAGTCGCTTGTTCGATTCCTTTCTAGTAAAATAATTTGCAAAACAAGGAACAAACTGTTTATAGTAAGCATGTGTGTCTCTTTCTTAGCAAGTCATTATTTCTGGAACACGCATGAAAGCATCCCACCATGGAAGCCACTCTCCTATGTTTGGTAGTTTGCTATATGTATTGTTATTAAGTTTATAATGAAGTAAAATGAAAGTATAGATACGATCGGGAAATTTATTCATTCATATCCTTCGGAAGCAATGCACTTTAATTGGAGACACATAAATCGTACAACTTATATACTTTGGCAGCTGGTTAGAATACATAGCTCTCTCTCCCTCTCTCTCTCTACCTATGTATATATACATATATATACACACACTCAAGACACATTCGTTTCAATACTGCCTGCTTCTACTTTGAAAGGCCATCGCGCCGTTTTTTTATAGCTTGGACCAAGATTTCTTCCGTTTCACAATCGGAACAACCACACAGGACGTGTCTAAAATATCAAAATAATAAGCGCTAGAAGGTTTCTGCCCCTCTCCCTCCTTAAAATTGCGAGATAACTTCACTTTTATATCCCTCTATTAGCTCGCGATATCTANGGTTTCTGCCCCTCTCCCTCCTTAAAATTGCGAGATAACTTCACTTTTATATCCCTCTATTAGCTCGCGATATCTAGAAGCCTCGAAGGATTAATGAGATCAAAGAAAACATATTAGCATATTAGAGTATCTACAAGTATCTCACTTACCTCGTGAGGAAAATGCGGTTCTAAAACAACAGCCACACACTAGCGAAGGACTCGAAGTTCTACTGCAAGATGTAAGCGTGCTGCGATGCTAGTTCTTATATAAGTAAGCGTGCAAGCTGGACTTTGTGCAGGCGAGAACGAGACAGCAGTNGTGCTGCGATGCTAGTTCTTATATAAGTAAGCGTGCAAGCTGGACTTTGTGCAGGCGAGAACGAGACAGCAGTCTGGTGTGGGTTTTTTCCTCTACGATTACTGGCAAACTTTCAGTGTCGTGAATCGCGAATTCCAAGTGTATATTTGCAGCTGATATTACATTTTGACAATTATNGTGTCGTGAATCGCGAATTCCAAGTGTATATTTGCAGCTGATATTACATTTTGACAATTATGATGTTGAGGCAAAACTATAGAAACTACTGGTATATNTTGAGGCAAAGCTATGGAAACTGCTGGTATGTTCTAAACTAACGGAAAAGGACAAATGTACAATAATTGCGTTAAGAATCTGAACTGCAGAAGAACAGCTGCTGACACAGTTAACAAAAATGCCTCCCTTCCACGACAATATTTCTCGCAAACACTTAACAGTCGTGCAAAATAATGAATTATTACACTTTATGGTGTATTTTTTCTAATATATATGATCTTTTTTTTCGATTAATTTAGTTAAGTATCATTGATCCCAACTTGTGAACATAATATAATGCAAACTCAACATTTATATTAGCATGAACAAAATTAAAAATTTTATGAGTTACTTAGTGAAAAAAAAAAATCTTCTCTTCTATGAGGGTAATACGTCTACAGTTATTTATTCAAGAAGACGTGTTGAGTAAACAGGATAATAAAAAAGGACGAAATAATTATTTTTGTTCAAAGTGACATATTTAACAATATACAATATAGATAATAATTATACAAAGTCTTTCTTTACATTCGTTACCGCGTCTGGGAGGTGATTAAATATGAGAAATGAGGTAAACGTAAATGTACGGCTTGTGACCTATATGATTATTATGGTAGTTTCCAACCCCCGAAATAAGAAAAAAAAAACTTTGAAACGAATATATCAGAAATTACAAAGGTTGAAAAAAATTGAACACGAAGTGTGTGTTACTGGTGAAAGATAAGCAGTCTCTGAAACTGTGAGTACAAATAACATTCCCCTTAAGTAACAAAATACGGAGAGGATTCAATTATCACATCGTATTTATTGCTGNAAGATAAGCAGTCTCTGAAACTGTGAGTACAAATAACATTCCCCTTCAGTAACAAAATACGGAGAGGTTTCAATTATCATATCGTATTTATTGTTGTACCCCTGAGCATTTAGCGAACTATCAAGACAGATTAAAAATAACAATGACGAAATGTAGACAATCGGTTATTTGTAGCACTTTGACGCTCTCCAGTTCCGAGAAAAAAGCCCCTACTTAAGGGTAGTGGATTTTATTTGCACTTAATATTTCATAAGTATTATATCTTATTTTAGTGATATACTGTATATATTATTTTTGTTTTATTTCTAGTTTTTTCTAATATTTTCAAATAAAATGGTTTTATATCCCAATTTTTATGTTTTCATAACAATAAATACGAATCATTATAAAGCATATTAACAGGTTCGATGTAATGCTGCGTGTGTACAACGCAAAAATTGCAGAAAATGGTTTTACAGGCCATTTTTAATACATTAAATATGTGCTTGTATGCATGTCTCTTTCCTTCCGACACTATGCAATACTACTGAATTGATTTTTATGACATCTCACTGTTGTGTGGATCTTAATTTGTAACCAGACGATATATGTAAGTAACCAACAACTGTCATAAAACTGAATCCCACGCCGATCATGCTATCGGTGTTCAGGGTAGCCAGCTGGGGAACACGAGACGACTACAAAGTTCCTGTGTAAGTGGGAGGCAGGTTCAAGGTGTTCATTCATCCAGCAAAGCTGCTGCTAATCGACGAAGACTACAAGTACATCATAGCCAATTCTAAGCAAGTATTGAAAATGTTTATGGCCAACACGCACACGGATGTAATCGACGATACAAGAGAAAGTTTGCAATCCGTGAAACTAAAGTACCAGTTTATCGGAAGTCTGCTTCCTCACGTTCAGCTTAGCGCCATTGATCATATCAACATGGCGAAGAATGCATAATATGGCAGAAACATTGATATGGCTTTGAGGTGGTGGTTTCTCGAGACTTACCTCGGATAGCCCCTAAGCCAGCGCATCAACTGGATTGTAACGTCCAGCTTCGCTACCGAGAAACCGTGTTACGTCATCGTCTGGCTTCGAACCTGGAGCCAACACAATGTGAGATCAAGCAATTCGTTTTTCGAAACTTGATAAATGCGAAAAAAAGGTTAATGAATTAATTCTCCAAGAATAAAATCTTTGTGGACCTGAACAGGATCTTTAAATTTGAAAATGAATAGTAACCGGCTGGTATATCATATGTCTGGTCGATTTCAACATTTTAACTATAGCGCAAGCAGTCCCTTAAATTGAATCCCGTTACGCCCACAAGAAGAGTACCACATACGATTTGAATGTGAGTAAACTGAACGAATGTACTACATAGATCATAACTAACTGCCAAATTTAATTCACTACGCATGGGAATCTTCCCACAAATTGATATGCTTTTTGACTGTTATTTCATAGCCGGCATTCTTCGAACAGCTGCTGAGACAAAGATTAGTATAAATATTAGTAAGCAGTTACTCAATAATCATTCATACAAAGATATGGCTTGATTTCGTATAAATAAATACAGCCTTACTCAACCTTCTCGCAAGAAACAGCTCGACTGACATCACCGCTGAGCCACTGCACCTGGTTTGGTATAAATAAAACAGAGCAACTGTTCACCGTATCGAGCAACTACTTAGAGTGTTTTGAGGTTCCTCATTTGGTGTCTCAACTTACTTAAGTGCGGCTGATAAGTGCAATGGCCGAGTTCGTGGTGATGGTTCCGCAACGTAAAATCAATCATTTATACAAGACTAAAAGGCACAGACGTACCCAACCGTAAAGGATTGTACATGTTTGAAAAGGAAAATGTAGACTTTATTGCGCAACAATTTTCTTCCTCTATCAACAGACACACGAGGTGGAGCTCTCAGCAATAACAACGTTCCTAAGGTATGCAGGAGATCCCCGTTTTCAAGTTGGCGTTGCAGAAGAGGTTGGTGTAACCCAGGCTACGGTGTCATACACGTCCTGGGAAGTTGTGGAAGCACTAAATGAAAAGGCACAACATTGGATACAGTTTCCTAAAACAACTGCTGCTCTTCATGATGCTCAGACTGAATTGTCGGACCGATATACGTTGTCATCAGACATCCGTGTTTGTATTCGCGGACTACATGGTAACGCGGCAATTGAAGTACTGTAGACTACGTCTGATGACACTCGCCGATAATATAAGGAATGTAATTACATTGCTGGTTACTCGCAACAGTAGTATCGATTAAGATTAATGTGATCGGAATCCGTTGCTAGAATCTATGACGAAGTGTTCCATCATAAACTTTGTAGTATGATTATGCCGACTCGTGGGCAAGGGCACGAGGCATTGGAACTGCAGCCGACCTCCACGATGTTGGAATGTCCCTTTTCCAATCAAAATTTCCCGTTTTTCTCAAAAAGCACCGATCCCCCTATTTGCATAAAACGAACTGTTCAAAGGCCCACTTTGATCAATCGTAATGATTTGGGGAGGATCGTTTTTCACTAGCACGCCTCCACGCCCTCACCAAACCAATATCCCCTTTTAAAATACGCGGAATATATGATGTTAACCTCACACTCCCACACGCCTACTATAAACTACATCTTTAACCCACACATTTCCTACAACAATTTTAAATATAACTATTAAAAATGTTTCTAACAATTTAGGAAATTATGACATAACTGACTCCGGCCACCATGCTGGAGCACAATGGCCTTGACTTTCACCTCAGTGACCTTGAAAACTAAATCCATGTACATTTTAAGAAAATCGAGTAAAAGTCTATATCTTGAAGGACATATAACGATAGCCCACCCTTCCCCCTCCACACGACTCCGACACCTTCCCTATCACCCTCCATCCCTTACCAACCACCATCCAAACATAAAAAAATCAGGTCTAGTATCCATAACAAAAAATTCGTTAAAAAAAAACAGAAGAAAATGTAATTGATGACTCTGACAACCATGTTGGTTGTTGTAGAACTTGAGAATTACCCCAATAACCTTAAATTCAAATAATTAAAAACAGAAACAAAAAAAATTGCAAGAAATTAAGAGAGAAATTTAATACATAATGTAAAAAAAAAGTTAGATATGTGTGACAGAGTTTTCGATAACAACAAAGATGGCAGAGCACAATCTTTGGTGGTAAGATCATCAGCAGACGACCAACCTTTGCNTCAAATAATTAAAAACAGAAACAAAAAAAATTGCAAGAAATTAAGAGAGAAATTTAATACATAATGTAAAAAAAATGTTAGATATGTGTGATAGAGTTTTCGATAACAACAAAGATGGCAGAGCACAATCTTTGGTGGTAAGATCATCAGCAGACGACCAACCTTTGCCAGTTTTTATTGGATCTTTTGTAATTTTTGACCCTGCGCTGTTACTTTCTTTCAAAATGGCAGCAATTTTTAAATATTTGGATGACGCACGTGCAGCACCTAAGACCAGTGGAATCAGACTGCCGGAGATGATGGTGCGAGCGATCGGCGTCCTTGCCGAGAACTCGCTCCACTCCGCGAGGTAAGTAATTAACTGACCTCATTAACATAGAACTTCAAACATAACCACATAAAACACTGGAACGTTGTGAGTGAAATCTCTTACTCCTGTAGAGAGTTAAGAGTTCTTAATTAAGCACTAATTTAAATACTAAACATGATTATGTGGTGCCTTGCAGAGCATGTGGGAAATTAAGGTCTGTTGAGATTTGGGGCACTCTACGACCGGAAAGGTTAGGTTAAAAGAAAGATTTATTATTTCCAACGTCAGTAATTGGCTTGATTAGACACACAATTACACTCGGAAAATTATATAGAACACTTCAAATACACTANTCACTAGCCATTAAACTATACACCTAATTTAATATTCACATGGTATGCATTTATTCTGCGATTACTTCGAAATCCCCTAAGGGCGAATTTCACGAACATTTGCCCGTGGGCGATACATTCTAAGGCTATTTACTACACATTCTAACACTTGATTCCTATCNACTCTAGGGACACCACAGGCACTCGGTTGGATCACTCTCGGTGAACGATGAGGACACGCATTGGGACGCACGACGTGCGTGTTCCGCAGGCCGCACTGGTGCAGCGACTGTGGGCCGATGACGTGATGACAGTGGCCGTGCCAGACCACTCAGGAGTGGTCAACGTCAATTATATTGTATTCAATAGTGTTAATTATATCACGTAGTATATTTTTGACGAGTATATATAATCTCAGTAGTTATTTATGTTGAAAGGTTTGTAAAGTTACTACATAAATAAAATGCATGCAAACCGCGTTTCTTCACGCTTCGAGGATTGGTTCCTCAAAAACTGTATTACTTTCTTAATTATACTGCATTGTTAATTGGCATTTGTATGTATTTCAGAAACAAGGTTGTATCTATCGACTGCGAGATGTTGCTGTTACTTAAATTACTTTGTTGGATTATGGATACATGTTATTTTATTCGATATTAGTGTCAATTTTATTTATTAATTATTTGCATGGGTTAATTGTGAGCATCTTTGTCTGCATGCTTGTTTTTAATCTTACCTCTAGCTTATTGCACTGTCTCTGTTTACATAACCAAATAAATACTAGAAATCCTTTTTATATTAATAACCCTCGACTATTAATTTTATTTCCAGCATAACCCGATTTGGGAAGATATTACATACTTATATATTACATGATTGCATCCCAATGTATGTGAAATTTAAAATTACCTTATCTGCCAAGCTTATCAATATTGTATTTTGTAATTGAAATTTAAAAAAATAGGTAAAAGGGGAATATGACACAAAGTTCAGGAATATCGTTGTTATTGCTCTAATAATAGTTCTGTTTTTCTTACAACCTTTGTAACATTTCAGTATAATTAGAAGGCCAAAATTATTTCTCTTTCTTTATTTATTCGTTCTTCTTCTCCAACAAATAGACGAAGATCACTCGTTTTATATTATCGAGTATGAAAATTAAAAACATCTTGCAGCAATTGTACTTATATTTATGAAGACATATCATTATTTCCTCATTTTCTTCTTCATCACTCACACGCGTCTGTTCTCGGCGGTGGTGACTACATTTGTTACTGAAAAAAGTTCGACTCGAACTTTAGCATCTCAC
>NQII01016254.1:0-17431 GCA_002778355.1 Clitarchus hookeri
CGCCGAGATGCCAAGTATCGCAGGCTGGAACAGGCACCAGAGGTTGTCATCGTTTGTGGGTTTAGGTTCCGGGTCATCTGAGCTGCTTGCAAGTAGAGGCGGCAGGTCTGACACAATGTCGCTAAGTGGCACTGCTGGGGCGGCTTATGTGGTAGGGAATATGTAGGCATCTGTGATGCACAGGTCTTCGTGGTGCACAGGCACTCGTCATCACCTTTCTATGTCGACTAGATCGGTGGTTTTTTCCAATCTGCTGATGATCTTGTGTGGTCGTCTCTATTTTGGGGCCAGACCCTCACATAAATTTTTGGCAGTTGAAGACAGCTGGTGCGCTATCAGATAACAGCTGGCCAGGTTGGAGTGCTGTTGGCAGGCGAGTAATGTCAGGTAACAATTGTGCGATGTATTTTTCCCGATGCTCGAGCACCTGCTGTAAAGCTCGCCCTCAGCACCTGTGGGCTTCACTGCTCTCGGGTTCACTAGCATGACCTGGTATGTGTGAGCGAACTCCCTGGGAAGTGTAAGTTGATGGCCTTGCAGCAGCTCATCTGGCATTATTCCTGTTGCAAGGTTGACACGAGTGCGAAGCATGAACAAACCTGCTAGCAGATGTGTGACCCAGGATGTGTGATTATCACCCACACACAAACACAATAGTGTTTTCAGCTCTTGATTGCGCTGCTCTGTTGGATTGGTATGTGGATTGTAAACAGCGGTGGTGTTATGCAGCACTCCCCAACTACTACAGAACTTGTGCCATTTATGCCCGATGAACTGCGCTCCATTTTCTGAAAACAATGTGCCCTAATGTGGAAAAAATTCAGTTTCCAGCTATTTGGCAACATGTTTTGCATGGGCACTAGAAATGGGGTATGCTTCTACTCATCTGGAGAATAGATCAGTCACAACATGAATTAATCTTTTTCTGTTGCTGTACATGGTTACAGGACCATTAAATCCAATGCTATAATTTCAAACAGTTCTATGGGCAAACATGGCACTTGTTGAGTACCATCAGTATAGCAACTTTTAGAACAGTTACATGCAACACACACACGAACATACTGGCGCGTCTGCCGAGAAATGCCTGGCCAGTAGAAATGCAGTTGTGAGTTACCCTGTGCTTGCAGTGCACTGGGGTGACTGGCTGCTTCAGTGTCATGCATGAACTGTGGTACAACTACCCTAGTGATGCGTATCCCACAGGTAGTCCAGTGCTCGCTACTATTGTTGGCACACATTTACAAACGCCCATCTACTACACACCTTTGCTCACTTGTTTTTGTTTTGCTCTCTTTCACCAGCCTTTGTGTCACTGGGCAAGTTGGTTTTGCTTTAATTACACATGCATATACTTCCATTAGTGAAGGATTTTGGGGAAGTGGCAGTCAGCTGCGGGCACATAACTATTTTGTCGTTTGCTGTCGATAGCTCCGGTGGAGATGGGGGAGAATGGCATCCCACTCCTCGTCTCATGCCACTGTGTCACCTGGTGACCCTGAGAGTGTGTCAGCCAGCTGATTCTCTGCTCCCGATACATTTTGCCCTTCAAAATCAAATGACTGTTAAAACAAAGCCCAGCATGCAAGATTACTACGGGCTTCCTTGGTATAATGTAGCAATACAAGGCATCTATTATCTGTCAGTAATGTGAAGTGCTGATACTCTAAAAACTGCCTGTATTGTTTTATCGACCAAAATGCAACTCGACATTCCTTTTCGTTTACATCACAGGAGCATTCTATGTTACTGAACTTAACACTACTGTAATCCATTATACATTTACTGGTGTCATCAGTGAGCTGGTATAGGACAGCACCTAACCCATTTGCATCTGTTTGTAAATAAAAGTGACGGCTTGGGCCATGTCGTGATAGTGAAGGGCAGTTGCGGAAGCTGGCTTTTACTTGAGTGAAGCTTTCGTAATGTGCCTCAGTCCACTAGAATTTTTGAGCAGGTGACAACAAATTGGTTAATGGAGCTGTTGTTATTATAAAATTTTGAATGTACTCACGTAGCCAATCGATTAGTAGGTTCAATAATGACTTGATCCAGCATTCCATGAATTAGTTTTTTAAATGATGCATTGTTGATATGGTTGGTAACAGTGCAGTGCGCTGTATACTGGTTTTAACTGCATGAGAGGAATAAAATGTTCTGCCACATTGGTACGACACAAGGGGTAGGTAGTAGCGAAAACATCACAGCGTTAATTGGGCAGGTGCTGAATTACATCATGGTACCCGGCCGGTACTGCATGGTCGAGCTTGTCCAGCTGCACATTTGGCCTTGCACTCGTGTTCCGTGGATCTAAAATACACTTCCNTGATAGTGAAGGGCAGTTGCGGAAGCTGGCTTTTACTTGAGTGAAGCTTTCGTAATGTGCCTCAGTCCACTAGAATTTTTGAGCAGGTGACAACAAATTGGTTAATGGAGCTGTTGTTATTATAAAATTTTGAATGTACTCACGTAGCCAATCGATTAGTAGGGTCAATAATCACTTGATCCAGCATTCCATGAATTTGTTTTTTAAATGATGCATTGTGGATATGGTTGGTAACAGTGCAGTGCGTTGTATACTGGTTTTGACTGCATGAGAGGGATAAAATGTTCTGCCACATTGGTACGACACAAGGGGTAGGTAGTAGCGAAAACATCACAGCATTAATTGAGCAGGTGCTGAATTACATCATGGTACCCAGCTGGTACTGCATGGTCGAGCTTGTCCAGCTGCACATTTGGCCTTGCACTCGTGTTCCGTGGATCTAAAATACACTTCCNGGTACTGCATGGTCGAGCTTGTCCAGCTGCACATTTGGCCTTGCACTCGTGTTCCGTGGATCTAAAATACACTTCCGACGTTCCGTCTGTCCGAAGTGGATGCACCTAGCATATGGTTCTACCACTGTGTTCTGCTCAGTCACAATATGGCTAAAATTGCATCCTCTCGCAAGTAATTAGAAACGAAAGCGGTTGTGGTTGTTTCAATATCCCTAATTGGCGCTGTTATGGTTATTTCGTCTGTTGTTTCACCAGTGTGGGAGGTGGTTGCAAGTTGAACTATTTGATTTGTTGGTTTTATTTTGCTTGNATTTCGTCTGTTGTTTCACCAGTGTGGGAGGTGGTTGCAAGTTGAACTATTTGATTTGTTGGTTTTATTTTGCTTACATCCACTGGTTTCACACAGACAAAATAATGTGAAGCACCGGTGTCTATTAGAGCGCTGAACTGTTTATTATTTAAGGAAACTGGAGTACTGCCTGCTTGAATTTTACTGCTCGAAATATGTGAAATGAGTATTTGTTGCGAAGTCTGTCCAGGTTCGCTGTTACTTACCTGGGGGTAGGTGATGTCAGGCTGCTCTCCCCTGCTCATTTGTTTCCCAGCAGCAATTTTCCATTATGCGGCTTTGTAGCACGGTTTGGACATTTTTCATGCCAGAGAATGCTCTGGCCATCACAGTAAAGACAGGCGAATGATTGTGGACCATGTACCGTCCGTGTTTGCACAGAGTCATCGTGTTCTTTTTTTTCCCAGAACCTGTACATCACTGGGGTTTGAGGTTTTGCCATTTTTTGTAGGTTGGCCGAATATTTATCCTTAGTCTCCCTCACAGACCCCACATTCCGGAATTATGGTTGCACTGTGCCTGCTATCATCTCGAGCACCTCCTTGGTTGTTATATGTGTTTGATATGTCTGCACGAGTTTGATTGTCTGCATGTAAAATGTTGAGAGGAGCTCGTCAGGTTTCTGTCCCTCCAGAAAGACATGGCTGCGTGCTTGCAGGGAGCTGAAAGTACCTGCAAAACGGTACTCAAAAGCACAGCGAAATTTTCCCCATGTGATGAAATAGTGTGAAATGCCATGCCATCACTATCTCGCATCACCACTGAGACAGTCACCCATGCAAATGGGCCAATCCTCTTCTTCGTTGATGCAGTGCTGCAGCCTGCTGGTTCAGTCGCGCTGAAAGGCCAATGGGTCCTCGATAGGCTGGTCTGCAAAGTCAGGTAGTGTTTGGAAACAGGCGGGTGTAGATGCCGGTGTTACTGCAGAGAGAACACGTGGTTATGTTGATGTTGATGCCCCAGTGTGTGTGGTAACATGAGATACTGCGGCCACATGGAGGAGTGGTGTGGAATGCATCAGTGGGGCCATTAAAGAAAATTACATTGGATTTTTGAGCTGGGTGGAACTTGAGGGGTGGTGATGCAGCCAGGTGGAAAAGTTACGTTAATATTCCCTAGACAAGAAAAGTTACTATTCAAAACTAACTGGTGAGTACAGCAAACGATGAAGAACCAGAGGCACGCGACATATGACCACCCTCAGAAAGAGCTAGAGACCAATTGAAGAAAATGGCAGAGATCTGACAAGAGCTCAGCCCAAAAGTGGACAAGCTTTTTGTACCATTTGCAAGTAATGCAGCTCATAAACATAGGTGAGTTTCACGGATATTTTTCCGGAACTATTAACTTTAAAAGCTTTTTTTATAACATACCTTAATCTAAGAGGAAATTTGGAGGTCTTAAGTAGGGTAATTACCTAAGTGCATCACAGCACTGAACCAGATTCACCTAGATTTGCAAGGAAGGTTCAAACTACAAGGGCATATTCTCGCTGCTTTATTGGAATTGTGTAAACATGGTCGCGATTACGACCATGGTTACTAACTTAAACTGAACTACCAAGAGAGAGGGGGACTTGCAGAATTGCGTGCAATTTAAAAAGTAGAAAAAGATTTCTACTAGAACAGAGGATGGGAATAGATAATATTTATTGAAAGCAGGGTTTAAACACTAGAAGAGGAAGATTAAAGAGGAGGGCTGTATTTGCTTCGATGATGATAATGCTTCATTGTTTGTAACCCGGGGTAGGGAAGTACCAGTTCCCCTGGTATAGCGAGAACACACAATTGTGCATGCCCACTCCTGGGCCACTAGTCGAACCTGAAACATAAGAGGGGAAGAGAATGAAGAATGTAGTGGAAACTCCCTAGGTGGACAGTCTTCTGCACCAGAAAGCATAGTCGCAGTGCTGAAGGCAGCTGCAGTCGGCTATTACATGTGCACCCCCCCCAATTCTAAGTGCGATTAACATGTGTTGCGCGGAAATTTGAGTCTTGTTCTCCTCGAAGTGTCTTCTTTATCTCCGAGGTGGTGTCTCTTCAGGGCTTGAGTAAAAGTCTCATTCTCTGGAAGTGGTGTGGAATGTGACACCACAGCCGCCCAACACCGAGACATTGGGCCATTCCAGCAGACATTTTGGCTGTATGGGTGTGGGTACATAGTGCTTCGCAGGGTATAGTGTACTTGCAATTTGACCCCACAGTCGCCCAACACTGAGCCATTTGGCTGTTCCAGCTTACGTTTTGGCAGTGTTAGTTTGGGCACACAATATTCCGCAGGGTGTTGTCTGAAGGGACAAAGAGTTTGTGTAATGTGTGGTGTACTGGGATGTTAAGGGGCTAGGAATGGGAAATATTTCACGAAACGGTTCCAAATAACGTTTCTGGAGAGAGCAAACGGAACTAGAGTTCCGAGAAAGCCAAATAAACAAGTCCATCGGAACCCCACACTATTCCTCCAATTACACACATAAAATACACAAAATGTATATCTTTTCTAGTGTTAAACTTCTAACTAATTAAAAAATTATAAATCACAGCATAACATTTTATACCAAGATTATTATTTTAGTGCACTGTGTTGCTGCAACATTAAGTTATTTACAGTTTTTCATTACCTTATTTATATCAGAACAATGACTGTATTGTGAAATTGTTGAACGGGGATTGTTCCAGCTCTGAACAGTTTCAGAGAAAGAATCTATCTCTGTCTCGAACTTCAGTGAACTCTCGAAAGGTTCCGGCGAATGAACCGCTCCATCTCGAACTGTGTTTTCCGGCGAGTGAACTGAACCACGTTCAGTATCGAAACAGTTGTGGACTGTTAAAAAACACATTAAATATAATACCAAACCCACTGTGAAACAATAATTTTCCAATAAATATTTTATAATTTTTTTTTTCTTTCTGAACATCTTTCTTGCAGTATTATCTACCTTTGTTTATATGGATGTGATTCTGCTGTACATTGTATGTTGAGTAATGGGAAATATTATGGCCCTAAAGTAAATTAAAAATAATTAGTGCAAGAAAATGTGAAAAAAAAGGTTAATCCTCAGGATTCTGCCGTAATATAAATTGTGACAAAATTACACGAGTATGATGAACGAAATTTCTTTCATGATATACACTGAAGAGCCAAAAAAACTGGTACACCTGCCTAATATCGTGTAGCCCCCCCCCCCAACCATCTTGCAGAAGTACCGCAAGACGACGTTGCATGGACTCGACTAATGTCTGAAGGTATGCAGGAGGCAATTCACACCATGAATCCTGCAGGGCAGTCCACAAATCCAATCTGCGCCAATTTGAGAAAGGGTTGCACGTCTGTCACGTTTAATGATTCTCGTCAGTCGTCGTTTGTCCCGTTCTTTCACGATCTTTTTCCGGCCGCAGCGATGTCGAAGATGTGATGTTTTACCGGATTCCCGATATTCACGGTACACTCGTGAAATGGTCGTACGCGAACATCCAAATGTTATCGCTACCTCGGAGATGCTATGTCCCATCTCTCGTGCGCCGACTATAACACCACGTTCAAACTCACTTAAATCTTGATAACCTGCCATTGTAGCAGCAGTAACCGATCTAGCTGCCAACCGCATCGCGTTACTCTGATTGGTTCCATACCTCTGTTATCTGCATATACATGCCTATACCAGTTTTTTTGGCTCTTCAGTGTATTTTCTTACTTACAATGAAGTAATAGTTGCGATTGGGTCATTACAGTAATGCATAAATTTAATCGGGAAGTGTTTGTGTAATGTGTATATGAGTAGCACAGATTCAAAATGGATCTTGTCCAACCATACATGAACTGAGATAAATGACAAAATGGTATATTTTATTTTGAAGTACTATTGCAATGGTAGTAGCAGGTTATATGTATCGAATAGGTTAATGGGGCAGATTTGTATACTGTCTTATAAATCACACATTAATGTATAAGCCTTAAAATGATGATAACATTTGGACAAGAACCACTTTGCAACAGTCATTTGTACAAGATTCATTTTGGAATATAACATGTCGGACAAGCTTTATTTTGAAACCAATATATTCAAAATGCAAGGGCTTGGTCGTTTGTTTTTAGAACAATAATTACATAGAAAAACGTTACAATAAAGTAAACAAACCTTTTATTTTACATAAAGTATACACATCACAGCAAACATAATGTGAAAATGGTGCGAATAGGAATTGAAGTACATGTGTAACATTGTAAAAGCTGTCTTATTGAAAACACTTTTGTTATAATTACCAAGTTTGTAACTGTTTTAAATACAGTTCTATTTATATTCTAGACTGCACATTTTGCATCAGTTATGGGTTCATCATTTTCTTCACTTACATCACTCTTTTCATCTTTAGGTGTTAGTGCATATTTATAAAATTTCAGATTGGCATGGTCTCACCATTGTGGTCCATAGTGCTTACAAGCAGTTTGGCAACATCTGTAGCTTTTGGAGGTGTTGGTAGTAGGCCCGTGGATAACACTTGAGGTCTAATTTGTGCAACAGTTTTTCCCCATTTTACGACTTTCTTACCTACCCCTACATCAGTATAATAGGATGTTTCTCCTCATACTGTTATATTACCTTTAGCATTTCGGGTTATTACGAATTTTTTTGTTGATACAAACCTAAAATACAATGACTGTGGTGGTTTAACTACTTCCAGTAATTAATTTTTTCCAATCATAAAATACAATTTCTTTACTTGGTCCAATGACTGTACCATATTTGGAAAAGATCTGAACATTTTCTTCTGGTTGGACTATTGTTTCTTTTTTTCTCACAATCTTTTCGATGCGTCCAAATACTCTGTCAGGTGGCATAAAAGAATGGCTGAGAACAATAAAAAGTAAATGTATGTACTTGTGCGATGTGTTTAGGTACTTCTACAAGAAGCCACTTACATACCATTCCGATCATGGTTGAATTTTTTTTTGTCCCCCACATCCATCGACAAATAGTCTGACAGTGTTATGCTGTTGCTGAGACTCTGTATTATTTAGATGATGATGGACACAAGCACAATTTTATTCAATCCCTTGTTACTATCTAATTTATCCATGGCCTCTACCACATTCAGTGTACAATCTATTAAAATAATGTAATTAGTACAAATTAATAAAAATTAGGCGACATTGGGCGACAATTTGGATACACCGCTGCAAAAGAAGCCTCGTACACCACACTCAGTATGGGTGTGGTGTACGAGGTACGAGGTGTAATTTAGTCCATGTATATACAAATGTATTATTTTCTCCTTTACGGGATTCAGACGTGCCTTTACACGTTATGACATTATAGACATACAACTGTCTACTGTAATAAATGTACTGGTCTGGTATCTTTGGAAGAACCATATTCTTCTCACAATCAAAAGGATAGTTACATTTGTATCGGCCTCAGTTCTAAGTAAAATAATGCACTGGCTCTCAGTTTATGAATTCTTAAAGAAATTATGTTTTGACCTTTCGTTTTAGCGTCGTCTGCTACTTTAATCATATCCCTTAGCTGTATGCGGTATGAATACTATTCAGTTGTTGGACTGCCGAAGCTAACAATACATTTGTGTACAAAAACGTACCTAAAATTGCTATATTTCACTCCTAAATGAACATCAACTTGAGCACTGTTTGTTCTCCACAGATGTCTGACACTGCAGTCGTTAATCATGTATTGCCGTTTAGGTTTGTCACAACAATAATGTGACTATGGGTGTAAGCTATTCAATATATTGTTTTACATTTTGTCTTCTTGCAGCATATTGTTGCGATCATCGATTACCTCCCCCCCTTTTTTTTTCGTGTTTCTCTTGGCGAAGACCCAATTTCATCTATCTGTTTGTCGAACAGCCTCTGAACTCGCGATTTGGAGACATTTAATATGTTCAGGGATGTTTTTTTAATATACCTGCTCAAGGCGTAATCCTGAATCTTTGCGATATAGAGGAATGTAAACCCTACTGTGAATCCCTTCCTGGACACATGCTGGGTTCTGGCTCGAGACATTTAAGGACATGTTATTGTAACACAGCATAAAATATACACATCTTGTTTCATCTTGATGTCATTCTCAGTTTTTTCCAGGTAATAGAACTTGTTGTGAAACTTCACATCTTACATGTTCACATACGAACACTGGAATGGATGTTTTGCAATGTGTCTGTAGGTGGGCATTGTTGGTAGACATTTTGAAGAATATCTGTAACAATAATTACAATAATTGGTGTAGACTGCATCACATGTTCCGTTTCTAAACAGTACTTTAAATACTCAAAACATAATTTGTAACATTTATCTGCTATGTTAACATTATTTAGATCTTGACTTTGGTTAGGGTACACTTACATTTAGCAGGATCTCTCTGCTTGTTTCTTCCTCAGCCAGGCTGTTCTGGCACTATATTGTTATTACATATAAAGTTCTGTTCAGGATCCATTATTTCATGTCTAAAAATATTCCAACAAAATAAAAGAATGATAAAAGCGTTTGTGTGGAGTAACAATGGAACATACCAGCAGGAACAAATAACATAAATACAGCTGATCACCTCTGCATCTACACCAACCCATATATGTATATATATATATATGTATTATGAACGTACTTCTTTTCAAAGAGAAGAATGTGGTGTATTATTTTTTGTTTTATTTACACCAAAGAATACGAGTCTAACAGCATTAGGTCTCGCATTCTTATGGTTTTGGATAAGGTTCTGTTTGATTCAGTATATTTTATTAACCCATACTGAGTGTGGTGTACGAGGCTTCTTTTGCAGCGGTTTATCCAAAGAGGACAATATTAATTTTGACACAGCACAAACAAAGGACAAGAATAGTTTTGTTTCAGCTCCTGGATTTCAAACACAATTTATAACAGGACAAGAATATTTTTGTAACATTATACCTATTGCATCTTGTAGTGTGTTCTTAGCTCTATTTAACGACATATACAACTCAATTTTTTAATTTTTGGGACAAGAACCATTTTGAATCTGTACTACTAATATCTCCCTCCCTAAATACTAAAACCACAATTACATACAGAATACGTCGAGTAAGTTATGAACCATTAAAAAAGAACAGTTCTTTTTGATAAACTGAAACATTCTGGAATGGTTCCTGAAATTCGGAATGGTTACCATCTCTATAGAACGCAGTGGTAGAGGCCATGTGAGTGTTCGTATACACAGGTGTAACATGTCTTCGCTGTGGGTTGTGTGACGGTTAATTACTATGTCGATCTGGGCCACACATTTGTCAGATTGTTTTCGTTGAAGTTACCTAAATTTGCCAATATTTTGTCGCCCAATGTCGCCTAATTTTTATTAATTTGTACTAATTACATTATTTTAATAGATTGTACACTGAATAGCCAAAAAATCTGGTACACTTGCCTAATATCGTGTAGTNAAGTTCTGTTCAGGATCCATTATTTCATGTCTAAAAATATTCCAACAAAATAAAAGAATGATAAAAGCGTTTGTGTGGAGTAACAATGGAACATACCAGCAGGAACAAATAACATAAATACAGCTGATCACCTCTGCATCTACACCAACCCATATATGTATATATATATATATGTATTATGAACGTACTTCTTTTCAAAGAGAAGAATGTGGTGTATTATTTTTTGTTTTATTTACACCAAAGAATACGAGTCTAACAGCATTAGGTCTCGCATTCTTATGGTTTTGGATAAGGTTCTGTTTGATTCAGTATATTTTATTAACCTATACTGAGTGTGGTGTACGAGGCTTCTTTTGCAGCGGTTTATCCAAAGAGGACAATATTAATTTTGACACAGCACAAACAAAGGACAAGAATAGTTTTGTTTCAGCTCCTGGATTTCAAACACAATTTATAACAGGACAAGAATATTTTTGTAACATTATACCTATTGCATTTTGTAGTGTGTTCTTAGCTCTTTTTAACGATATATACAACTCAATTTTTTTATTTTTGGGACAAGAACCATTTTGAATTCGTGCTTCTAATATCTCCCTCCCTAAATACTAAAACCACAATTACATACAGAATACGTCGAGTAAGTTATGAACCATTAAAAAAGAACAGTTCTTTTTGATAAACTGAAACATTCTGGAATGGTTCCTGAAATTCGGATAGGTTACCATCTCTATAGAACGCAGTGGTAGAGGCCATGTGAGTGTTCGTATACACAGGTGTAACATGTCTTCGCTGTGGGTTGTGTGACGGTTAATTACTATGTCGATCTGGGCCACAGATTTGTCAGATTGTTTTCGTTGAAGTTACCTAAATTTGCCAATATTTTGTCGCCCAATGTCGCCTAATTTTTATTAATTTGTACTAATTACATTATTTTAATAGATTGTACACTGAATAGCCAAAAAATCTGGTACACTTGCCTAATANGAAGTGCCGCAAGACGACGTGGCATGGACTCGACTAATCTAATGTCTGAAGGTATGCGGGAGGCAATTCACACCATGAGTTCTGCAGGGCAGTCCACAAATCCAGTCTGCGCCAATTTGAGAAAGGGTTGCACGTCTGTCACATTGAATGATTCTCGTCAGTCGTCGTTTGTCCCGTTCCTTCACAATCTTTTCCGGCCGCAGCGATGTCGAAGATTTTATGTTTTACCGGATTCCAGATATTCACAGTACACTCGTGAAATGGTCGTACGCGAAAATCCAAATTGTATCGCTACCTCTGAGATGCTATGTCCCATCTCTCGTGCGCCGACTATAACACCACGTTCAAACTCACTTAAATCTTGATAACCTGCCATTGTAGCAGCAGTAACCGATCTAGTTGCCGACCGCATCGCGTTACTATGATTAGTTCCATACCTCTGTTATTTGCAAACGCACGCCNCATACCTCCGTTATTTGCAAACGCTCGTCTGTACCAGTTTTTTTGGCTCTTCAGTGTACATTTTTCATGTGAAATTTTTTATGCGTTAAACTCTAACTGTCTTAAATTTAAAAAAAAGTACACAACATTAAAAAAATATAAATGTTAAAAGCATAAACGATCGAGCGATATTCTATTCATCTATTAATCGTCCCTCACGAGTCCCTCTTCGAATGCATTCACAGTGAACACTGTTACCAAAAATGTATCGTATTTGTGTTATGAGAATTTATTATTTTGTTTACGATCAAATAATAAATATCAACACTAAGTAAATTATTACAAGTAGCCCAAATGTCGCAAATTCATTGCAAAAATCGCTTAAATTGCGATAGTCGAACTTTTGGAATTTCTGGCCACAAATTTTGTCTTGGAGTAGCCCAAATGGGGACACATCACCCAATCTGGCAACCCTGCCTGTGTGTTGATAAAAGCTATTGTTTTTTTTTTTACCGGTGAGCGGCCAAATATCTCTATGCCAGCATGAGCTCTTTCACAGTTCTGCGAACCCTCTGGCATGCATGTTAGTAGCTAAGACGGTTGGAGAATGGGATGCATCTCAGGGCAAGCCATTTTCGCCTTATATCGAGATTATTGTGTTTAAGAGGGGCGCATGCATCGCGGCTATAGCAGGATTGTCTAGTGCCATGGCCACAATTGTAGCCATGGACACACCCCGAAAGAGGAAGGATCTAGACGGCAGGGCACAGCAAATCAGTGCAAAACGAAGAGGGTACTGGGAAAATCTGTGCGACAGTCGCGGAGAATGTAAGGTAAGTTGTTATTTGGCGAAGATAGACTTATATGAACTGATGTAGGGTGATATGGTCATACATACAATCAGCTGTCGAATGATAGAAGTGTTTCGGCACATGTGTATGTACAGCAGTGTGTTTACAATGCAAACCACAGGGCCGCCACTGATACAGAGGATGCGCAGTGTATGTTTTGCCTTGTTATGTTATCACATGGTGCATGAGCGTAGTATTTGTGTTGGTATGTAGCAGTAAATAAGGGTTTCCCGGTGTTAATTTTATTCGCGTGCATGGCTGAGGGCCTGCTTTCAATAATTGATTACATTTATGGTGGACTGTGAGTCAATATGCTCTTTGGAAGCTTGTATTTTCGAGTTTAATCGGGGTCAGAGTCATAGAGACTAGATATTTTAGGGTTGGCATTATTAGCACAGTCTGTATAGAAATTTTCCGCCATTTTAACTAAGTACTCTTCCAGTCTTCCAATATTAATTTCGTTGTGAATCTGCTATGAGGTAGTATCTAGGCACATCTGCAGCAATTAGAAGGTATTTATTTTGTAGTATCTGCAATTTCTTAATGTGTGTTTTGTGCTGCATGTGCCCATGTGGGCACAGCATAAGATATGACTGGCCTTATGAGCATTATGTGTAGCAATACTGGTACATTTAACTTTATAGCTCACCGTATATTTAATATAGGATAGAGGGCGGAGAGCTTGGCATTTACATTTATCAATAAGGCATCTCTATGTGCTTTCCAGGTGAGTTTGTGATCAATGTGAACACCTAGATATTTTACAACATCTTTGTGCAGTATAGGTTCTGCAAAGAGTGTGACTTGCAGGATATTGACGACTTGTTGTGGTGTTCTGCATGTAAAAACTATTGCCTCACTTTTTCCAATCTTATTTTTTTAATCCGCCAATTTGTGTTAACATTATTTAATGGCTGTCACGCCAAATTGTAGCTTTTGTGTTCCTAAGCCAAGGTTGTGGGAGCGACTGAATATGACAGCATCGTCAGTAAAGCAACAGAATTGCACCAATCGGTGGCCAGGCTTTGGTAGGTCATGTATATAAATGTTGAATAGTACAGGGCCGAGTATTCTGCCTTGTGGTACTCCAGCACAAATGTTTTTTTGCCAACTTTGCTCCTTCATCAGTGGACAGTAAATTATATGCGATGTAGGTAACTTGCCAGTCATTTTATGTAGCAGGTGGGAAATTTTAATTGGTATAATTTATGAAGTAGGTCCTCATGGAACATTCGATCAAAAGCCTTTTCAATGTCTAAAATGACTGCAACAACATAGTCCTCCCAGTTGAAGGTACGTGTCATATTTTCGGTTATTCGGACAAGTTGATGTGTCGCCGAGTGCTTTTGTCAGAAGCCAAACTGTTCTTCAGGAAGAAAATTAGGGCTGGTAAGGTGGGCATTAATCCGTCTTAGGATTATACATTCTGCCACCTTTTAATCCACCATTTTGTGTAAAATTCTTGAAAGGCTGTAAGAGCAATTTGTAGCCTTCGTGTTGTTAAGCCAAGGTCGTGTGAGCGACTGAATATGACAGCATCTTCAGCATAGCAACCGAATTGCACCAATTGGTGATCAGGCTTCAGTAGGTCATAGGTCATGTATATAAATGTCGAATAGTACAGGACTGGGTATGCTGCCTTGTGACACTCCAATAAAATTGTTTTGTTTGCCGACTTTTCTCCTCCGGAATGGACGGTAAGGGCCTTATTCATAGTCATATCTTAATCCAATGATGATCCGGCGATCATCTTCCTCAGAGTTGGTCTGACGTTAGTCCGGACTAACGATGGACTAACTATATCATATTCATATACCCCGACTAGAGTGGGACTAACTTTAGTCGAGGGATCATCGAAGGACATTGTTTCCAGGTGTACAGCATTGCTGATTCTCGTCTCAAATAAAAGCTGTACTACGAAAGGAATGTCACATTTGAGACGGCACTTATATTAAAAGTAGTAATTTCAAACAGAGATTGTTCGTTTACTTAATTCCAAATGTCCTGTAAATTGCAACTTATTCAATATTTCAGCTATGATTTAATGGTCAGTAATATTATATTTGTTAGTCGAAAGCATCTATGGCTGTGTAGAGCAGTGGATAAGTTTCTTTTAATATTTTTCCAAAAAAGCAAAAAAAAAAAAAAAAAAAAAAAAANCCACCATTTTGTGTAAAATTCTTGAAAGGCTGTAAGAGCAATTTGTAGCCTTCGTGTTGTTAAGCCAAGGTCGTGTGAGCGACTGAATATGACAGCATCTTCAGCATAGCAACCGAATTGCACCAATTGGTGATCAGGCTTCAGTAGGTCATAGGTCATGTATATAAATGTCGAATAGTACAGGACTGGGTATGCTGCCTTGTGACACTCCAATAAAATTGTTTTGTTTGCCGACTTTTCTCCTCCGGAATGGACGGTAAGGGCCTTATTCATAGTCATATCTTAATCCAATGATGATCCGGCGATCATCTTCCTCAGAGTTGGTCTGACGTTAGTCCGGACTAACGATGGACTAACTATATCATATTCATATACCCCGACTAGAGTGGGACTAACTTTAGTCGAGGGATCATCGAAGGACATTGTTTCCAGGTGTACAGCATTGCTGATTCTCGTCTCAAATAAAAGCTGTACTACGAAAGGAATGTCACATTTGAGACGGCACTTATATTAAAAGTAGTAATTTCAAACAGAGATTGTTCGTTTACTTAATTCCAAATGTCCTGTAAATTGCAACTTATTCAATATTTCAGCTATGATTTAATGGTCAGTAATATTATATTTGTTAGTCGAAAGNAAAAAAAAAAAAAAAAAAAAAAAAAAAAAATCTTTGAAATTATTTTATACATCTGACTCTTGATCCTTTACTTTAATACCACAGGATGGAGGACGAAACAAATAATATACTGTATTGTTAATAATCTTATTGTTCTATGGTGATTTGCTAATTGTTAATAGCACATGCCTATGCACTAATGGTATAGGCTGGTTTCATATTTATACATCAATACAATGATGATAAATTTTTATTTTTGTGCTAAATACATTACAAAAAATACATTATAAAAAGTTTAAAAAAAGTTTTACCGAGCGAAATTTTAACTTTTCCTACCAAAAATTTACATCCGAAACCAACAAAAACCAACAGAAATTTCAGTGGTTTCTTTTGTGCGGAATTATCATTCCAATGTATTTTTGGTAGTTTCTATTGTTTTCCATTGGTGACCCAATAGCTTTTATTTGATTCCAGTGGTTTCTGCTGTATACAAATTTAGTGGACAGGGAACATTTAAGTGGTTTCTGTTGGTTCCTGTTGTCAGAAAACTCTGGAACCATTGGTTTTAATTGTTTTATATTGGGGTACAAAATATCCTAGTGGATTAGGTTGGTTTCTGTTGTAAATTAATCATTTGGTTTGTGTCGTATTCTTGTGGTTTCCATTGACTTCTGTATGTTAGTTTCTATTGTGTTTTATCGTTTTCTGTTGCGCTGTAGTCTATTGTTTTCTGCGAGATTCAAGTGGTTTCTATTAGTTTCTGTTGTGTTTCGATGGTTATGTTGTTTTCTAGTCTGTTAGTTTTTGTTGTGTTCTAATGGCTCCCACAGGTTTCTGTTCTGCTGTAGTCGGTTGGGTTTTGTATTCTAGTGGTTTCCATTGGTTAAGTTGTGTTTCGTTGGTTTCTATTGTGTTTTGTTTGTTTCTCTTGTGATAAACCCAGTTGGTTTATGTTGTGTTTCGTTGGTTTCTATTGTGTTTTGTTTGTTTCTCTTGTGATAAACCCAGTTGGTTTTTGTTATATTCTGGTGGTTTTCATTGACATATGTTGTGTTGTTGTCTTTTTTTATTGTGCTGTGGCCAGTTGGTTTCTGTTGTATTCCAGTGGTTTACATTGGTTCCTGTTGCATTTTGATGATTAATGCTATGTTTTATTGGTTTATGATGTGCTGTAGTGGCCTTAATTTTTTTTCCAATAGTGTTCAATTTGTTTATATTGTGTTCTGTTTGTTTATGTTTTGTTCTGTAGGTTTCTGTTGTGTACTTTTCGTTTCTATTGTGTGTTCTGTTGGTTTCTGTTGTGTTATGTTGGTTTATATTGGTTTCCTTTGTGTTCTGTTGTTTTCTGCTGTGTTCTGTTTGTTTCTGTTGTGTTCTGTTTTTATGTATATTTCTGTTGTTTTATTGGGTTCTGTTGTGTTTTGTTGGTTTCTGTTGCTTTTTTGGTTTTTGTTGTGCCTTATTGGTTTCTGTTGTGCTCTAGTGGCCTTATATATTTTCCATAGTGTTCTCTTTTTTCTATTGTGTTCTGTTTGTTTCTGTTGTTATTTTGGTTTCTGTAGTGTTCTGTGAGTTTCTGTTGTGTTCTGTTGGTTTCGTTGGTTTCTATTGTGTTGTGTTGGTTTTTGTTATGCACTGTTGGTTTCTGTTGTGTACTGTTTGTTTCGGTTGTGTTCTGTTGGTTTCTGTAGTGTTGTGTAGGTTTCTGTAGTGTTCTGTAGGTTTCTGTAGTGTTCTGTTGGTTTCTTTTGGATTCTATTGTGTTGGTTTCTGTTGTGTTGGTTTCTGTTATGTACTGTAGGTTTATGTTGTGTAGTGTTGGTTTGTG